>JAMQGT020014004.1:0-145988 GCA_024447675.2 Pterophyllum scalare
TATGTTATGCCTCTTGGTTCAGTTACGTATTGCTTGTTTGAAGACACTTTATTAGATGAGTGTTTTTTGTTTTGTTTTTGTTTGTTTGTTTGTTTGTTTGTTCATTTAATCTGACAAAGATCAATATGTAGAAGTGGATGAAACCTACCATTCTTTTATTCAACTCTTGAAACACCACAATAGACTCAGCCAAACACATTGTTGTGGATTAAAAAGTCTGCAGGTATATATATGTATATATATATATATATATATATATATATATATATATATATATATATATATATATATATATATATATATATACGTAAATTAAATGCTACATGCTGGATGGATGGATGGATGGGTGGATGGAACTTGCGAGAGATCCCAGCGCTCTCCTTTAGAGATAACTGTGAGGACTTGGATGCTGTTATGGTAGATGACTCCCTACAGTTTTTGGCTCTGTCTCCTGTCAGTGGCACTGCAAAGTCTCACAGCAGCAAGTAAATCAACAACATGCACATTCTGTAAGGATGAGGATGTTTGTCTGCATCAACATGGAAGAAGAGCAGCAACTCACAGACACACTGTACTCACCTCAGTCTCTGTTGCCTCCTATCATTTGCTCCCTCAGGCTCTCATTAGTACTCCTGAGGATATGTTTGCACTCAACACTCAGGACCCTTGTTTTGTTACACTGCATAATCTGCTGGTGTTATTGTCAAATTATGTCTGCAAAACAGTACAGTCAAATTTCCACATGTATGTCTTCTAATTCAAGTGTTGGGGACATGTCATTAAAAATCTTTTCTTTTCTTTTTTTGTTTTGTGGCATCATCTTCCTAAAACTAATAAAGGGAAAATATTGTTTGAGCAGATGTGAAAAAGATGCTTGAAGATGGAGAAAACTGCAGTAAATGGAGAGCTATAAGTAACAAGTTTCTCAGTGGCCTGTGTATATAATGCTACATATGTATTATTGGATCATAGTAATTAATCTATTAATGTATTTATAGCTCTTTAATGTTCCAGCTGCTGATAATTTTAATATTTCTGGGTAGCTTGATCTATAATGATGTAATTAATCTGCAAAATAAGAATGATCATGTTTTGGGGGGATATGGCCCTGCCTATAGGAACTTTTCTTTTTTAATCCTTACTGAAAAGGTAATGTATTGCTTTACTGTCTAACGTAAATTCTCACACCTCTCTTCACATTACTTTTGCATTATTTAGATCCATTTTCCTCAAGATGCTTATTAACTCAGTTGACTGTTAATAATATAATATTAAGCCTTTCACATTCAATTCGATTCAATTTTATTTATAAAGTGCCAAATCACAACAGTCACCTCAAAGCGCTTTATATTGTAAGATAAAGACCCTACAATAATTACAAATTACAATAATTCACATGCCTGCATATTGGCGCAAATTCACAAGGTCTTTTACATTTTCCATCACATTCCTTTATTTTCTTCATGACAAAGCTATAATAAAATGGCTCGCCAGCCCTCAAAACTTGTAGAATTCTTTTCTCCAGTACTGCTTAAATATTATAATAATAATTTTTCAGCTATACACCCCTGCCTTTGCATAACTGTTACTACCCAATATCCATAAAGACTTTGGGAAATCCTCACATTCTTCACTTTCTGCATAAATTTGATGGAGATGTTAGGCTTATCTTAAGGCTATGCTACAACTTTCCCACTTTCTCCTTAAGTCTGTTTTGTTTTTATAAGTCATAGATACGCATCTTCCTGGGCAGTCCGCCATTTCTTTTCTGTGCAAAACATATTAATGAAGTCTGTCTCTAGACAACAGATTCTCAGATTCTCCTTTCACAAAAATTATAGCAAGGTAATAATTGTCTGAAAGAACAGAGTAGCAAAAAGCATGCTAAAGAGGACCACGGGCCCTCAGAAAAAGCTAAAGACAGTATGCTTGGGCTTGTTTTCATTTAAAATTTTATACAACTATAAAGGAACATGCTCTAATAATTTTCAAGCGCTGCCAATGCCTCGAGCAACTGCAGATTTAGGTGAGGTGTGTACCTATTACCTTGACATGACAACACCGAAACGAGGGGATAAACTGGAGCTGAGTAAGAAAGAGAACACAAAGAGAGGCTGTCATCGGCCTTGTGATGAAACACCGAATCTCAAAGTATCACCGTGAGCAATGTGCATGTGTACCTGAAAGTGCAGAAAGTGATGATCGTTCCCTAGTTGGATTTCTTGTGTGTCTATTTGTGCTTTCCACACAAAACGGGGCTGCCACCTTACATCACATACTTTTGTTGCTTCCCTCTTCTCTGCACTTTGAAAAGGAACACAGCCTACAGAGTTCAGCTGCTCATGCATGATTAAAACCAGTTATGCAATTAAACAAAGACAGCCATGGTTTTTGTGCTGATCGGTTGGGGAGATATGTGTTTCTGTGTGGAGTTTGCATGTTCTCCCTGTACCCGTGTGGGTTTTCTCCAGGCTCTGGCCTCCCACTGTCCAAACGCATCCATATTAGGTAACTTATCGATAAATCTAAAATTGTGTAGGTGTGGATATGATTGACAGTGGTTGTGTGTTTCTCTCTGTGTGAGCCCTGTAAAGGAGTGGCCACTTGTGTAGGATGCACCCCACTATGACCCAGTGTCAGATGGGATATCCTCTGACCCCCACTTGGATAAAAATAAATAAATAAATGGATGTACCGATGGGGAAATAAATAAATAATAGGATTTGGATTATTTATTGAAATCTGTTTTTCCTGCCATAAGATAAATGTTGCACCATCAGCTCTGTGTCGTAAATAAAGTTTACATAACAGTGCTTTCCTGAGCAAATACAATGATGTTGCCTGGGCTACCTTTTTCACATTTTATACTTCCATTTATTTTACTTCTTTATTTTATTTTTTAGATTTATTTATTGCCCATCCATCCATTCTCTTCCGCTTCAGGGTCGGGGGTCACAGATTATACAAACAAGATATTAAATGTTATTTAACAGTAGCTGATGGTTGCTTTCTATATATTTATCTATCTATTTTACCTCTGGGCAAACCAGACTGGCTGTTTTCCTAGTACATCCAGTTTTAAGGCTTAGCTAAGCTAACCAGCTGCTGACTCTAGCCTCACACTGAAACCACAGTTATGTGAGTGATACTGATCTTCTTATCTAAATCTATAAAAAAAAAAAAGCCTTAAAAAAGAAAAAAAAGAAGTTGAACCATCCCCTTGAGGAAGCAGGATTGTCTTATTTCTTTTTTTCCCTAACCCACAATTTGAATATGGACAAATAGAGAAATGATTTGTAATGTGTCTAAATTTCCTGAGGGTCTGGGGGGTAGATTTACCGTGGACGATGGAATCAGTCCTCACTTGCCACTTCAACGTTTGAGTTCTCTGTGGCACTCGATTTATCCGACAACACACAGTCAGTCATTCATTAGCAGCTATATATAGAACACGTCCCGGCATGCATGGCTGCATAGCACACATTCACATAGCAAACACTCTCTATCGATCTGTCTCGTCATCACTGGGGCATTTACGTCAGGGTAGGTGCGCTCATCTAGACAGAAAGAGGAAATTTCTGCAGAATAGTGGGGAGCATTGCAGAGTAGGTAATGCCATCTCTGTTATCTAGTGTTATGTAACCACTGGTATATGCTATAGCCCATGTAACCCAAATCTAATGCAAATTCACAGGGGCTTTTAAAGGGATTTTTGGGTGAACTCTGTACTGCCCAATAGCCCTAATCCTCCCTGATAAGAGTTAGGCTATGAGGGAGGGTTCAACAGATGCAAGAAGAACCTTAATCCTTTTTCATTTGTATTTCTTTAATTATGCAATATATTTCTCGGCATTGCAGAGGAGTAGAGCTGAACTGAACTGCAATGACCTATCCACTAGAAAACTTTGCACCAACCTTTCAGCCCACACTAGGGTGTACTGTGGAGCATGTAGTGCAGCTGAGAAAATATATACACACATAAACACACACTCACAAGGCTCCAGATTACCCAGTGAACACACACCTCAGTTGGTCCAAGAGCTGTGGCATTCCGTGGTACAGGATTACATGTTATTGCAAAACAAACCTGGGTTCAGTGTCCTCTGATAGAGAGGGATGCAGTGCAGTCAACCTGAAACAGCAGCAAGGTGTTTTTCCACTTTTCTGTCACATCATGCCATAGTAGTACAGGTTAATGATTGATGATTTATACAAGCCAGTCAATAAGATGTCACAATAAAATGTCACACACTCTGTCATGTGACTGGAAAATCCAATTTTCAAACTTGTGTTTATGGTCACTGGAGAATGAGCTCATATTGACTTTCAGACTGTTGGCATATCCTTGGAGGATTTGTCTCGGATAAGGACCCCAAGCATTTTTGCAGCATTGGGCCTGTGATGTCATCCCAGTGATGTGGAAGGCCAATCCAAGCAGAGCAATGTGAAACCCTTTTATCCAATAATTTTTATGTGTGGGTGGGCTGATGCCAGTGACAGCCTGGCTAGGTCAGGCCAAGATTGGCCAGAGAGGCTCCTTATTAGACCTGCTATTCTAGTGATAGAAGTGAACACTGTGTGCTTTTCCCCTGCCCTGGTGCTGCATCGATCCGCAGTGACAGACACACAGAGCCAAAGCAGGGAGGCTCAGAAAGCGGGGCAGTAAGAGCAGCTGCAGCTTCTGCTGCAAACTGGCCTGATCATATGCTGGTAATCTCACCACTCTGACTGGCTGTGTTTTACAGTCCAATATCGCCTTTCGTCAGTGCACCATCCACTCTGCCATGCCCCTGAGTTTAGAGACATTATTTGGTTTAGCTGATGGGAAAACTGAAGTGGGATGGAGGCCAAGACGCAGAGCCATCTGTGGGAGTTTCAGGTTCATCTCTGATTGGTCTTTAGAGAATGCTGGTGTGACTGAAGAAGTCAGTCAATCCTGGTGCAACCCAATGTGCGATAAGGAGCTCAATGCTGTGGCTGCCGAGGATTTGAGAGAGCTGCTAAAGTCAGAGAATGCAAATGCATCTGTGTGATGGAGAGTCTGAGAGGAAAGATAAGCTGTCTTACATGATTGTTAAAAATGAAGTCTTCTAAGCAGGAATTGCACTATAACCTCTTTGTTCATAAATAAATGTAGATAACTAAAACATTGGATTTGGGACCAAAAACATGCAGAAATCAGACTGAGGGAGACACAGACAGAAGTTCTGAAATATGTCCTTGATTTTATTTTAAACCCAAATATTATGAGTAATAAGACCTTGTAGACAGTGAAAAGAGAGTGACCGGACAGAGGTGTGGTTGTATTGTTATCACACATCTAGATATCAGATATTAAACCGAGTTTGTTCAGTTGCAGGTGCCTCGAGCTTCATGTGTTTATCAGATAAGTGCCCCCAGCATACTCTGGGGGCACTTATCTGAGATTTATGATCTGCAGGATTTGTTCCGATGCGGACAACTTCTGACCTTGACTGTGTGTCCTGATCTTTATGCTTTTATTGCCATATAAAGAAAAAAAACTTCCACTCAAGTGTCATCACATTACCTAGAACTGCAAAACTATTTGCAGAAATGAACCTCATATAAGGTTTACAGTGTACTCAGCTCATTAGAGGAATTATTTTAATCTTTTATTCAGCATGCTCTTGCGCAACAAGTGGTTGCTCTTGCTATTTGCTCCTAATTATGATCAGGCCATGCAATAATTTCCTGTCATCCAGCTTTTGGATGTCGGGACAGTGACTTCAGTGATGTGTGTCACCTGAACCTGCTGAACACTGTGAAACACAGAAGCAGTGAATGCTTTCTGTATTAATGCTGTTAAGAAACCTCCAGATTCCAGAGCCTCTGATCCTCTTACATCACCGCCAAACACCCAGTTTTATCTCTGACCCCATACAAACAAATCCAATCACATCAACCGCACAGAACACACAATACACACAGTGTACCTGCCAGATCACTTGATCATTTCTCTTCAGAATATACTCTTTTGTCATTTGTCTGGGGGTGAGGAGCAGACAAAACAGGTTACATCACATCAGAGAACGGACGGCTCACACCCTCAGCAGTCCTGTGTCTGAGGATTCTCCACTCACAGATGGCGAGAGAACAGCAAAGAAAAGGCAGATGGTCTTTTCCTCTCCTCTCGTTTCATCTCACTTTTGCTTCCAAAAATGCAGGAATGAAAAGATGCTGGTTAAAACAAACAAACAAACAAACAAACAAACAAAATCAATCACACATTTATAATCTGCAGCCGCACAGAGCTTTGGATTCTTGCTGTTATTGAAAATCTGCCTCTCGTGGAAAGCAGAGTTTGAATTCTGATGCACTTTTTTGGTCATCTGTTTGACACGATGATTGGATTTTGTGTCCACTGTTAGATTTGAATCCAAAATGACTACAGACATCATTCTGCAAGCTCTTGAAATTAATTTCAATGGTGAATACCCTTCACAGATGACACTCTCATCTTAGACTTGAACCAAAGTTAACATCAACCTCTAAATAAAAAGAACAGCCTGACTCTATGCCAGTGGTAGTGCCACTATTGCGTCTTGCGTAATCATACTGTCACATCCCACTAACAATCTCCCTTCGTAGTAAATCATTTGAACAGCTAGATGAGAACTCGTCTGTCCTTGATATAACTGCTATTGAACTTGTTCTTTCAATCCAGACTGAAGTGCTTGCATTTTCTGCCGTCAGTGCATGATTATGTTTATTGTTTAGTCTTTCATAGATATACTTTTTGTTTATTCTGCCCCCATGTGGTTTTAAATTGAACTTTTTTGCCTTTTAAATGTCAAATTTGCTCAGTTTTGACTTGATTTGTGTCATTTTGATGTCTCACACAGCTCCCTGAGTCTACCTTTTTTATCTGAAATGTGCTCTTTAAATACAACTTCCTTGCCTTTCCTTTGAGCAGCAGTGCATGGACATCCTAAAGTGAAGGGAGCAGGAAAAAAAAGCACTGAAGTGAAGCACAGAATGGCTTGGAAATGAAGGGCTCACACATGAGCAGAAAAACACAGAAGCACTACCTGATCTGTCAAAATATGCAAGTCACGCATTACATAAACATGTTTGCCCCTTGTGCTAGAGACACAATCACAAAGGGCGCCAGCACTTGGCCTCTTTCACAACACTGTGAAATACCTGAATAGCGCAGCATCTGATGTGAACAGAGTGTGTATGGATTATATAGCTCCTGTACAGGTCATATGGTCATTTACAAGGGTGCGGGAATTGAAGCCCCTTTCTAAACTGTTCTGCACCTTGGTTTGAGCTCCTGTGAGGCAGACTATGATATAACAGAGGACACTGTCGTGAAAAGCATCAGAGATTAATGTTGGTCATTCTACAGAGAGCTGGACTTATTGCTCCTGTAAGCTTTGCTATGTAACGGTCTTTCACTGCACTCAGGCAGGGTAATCAGTGATTAATTAATTAATGGTGTTTAACAAGTGTGTGCAGCATTGCTCGCACAAGCTGCTGGAGTGCAGGCTGCAGCAGATGCTTACAGCAGCAAACCCAAGCATCCACACAAGTTTACAGTGTAAGCACAGCACTCCATCAGTTAATCTCTCACAAACATGTGATAATTTAAAAAGCTAAATATAGGCAAACCACACCAAATCTGCAGCTTGCCCTTGAGTTCTCATATGTGTACTTTGTCAATATACAGCTGGTCCAGACCCTGCAGCAGTCTGGTTTGGATCTCAAACAAATGTGCATGCACACATTTCCTTAAAGTCCAGACGTGCCAGCCTGTCGAGATGCCAGGACATGCTGTATGACAAGCAGAGGTAGGACGGAGGAGGGAGTACCACCACAAGACAGGAAAGCAGCAGACCCTGTGAGATGTTGTGAATGGAAGAGAGCAGACACATGTTTTAAGGAGGGAAAAAACAGTAGCTGTGGGGCAGGAGGAAAACTGGCAGTCATCTTTCCTGCAGCATCAGCAGTCACTCCTGTCTGGCATTTGTAAATTCACAGCTTCATGACTCCCCTACTGACATGGACCATGAAAGGGAGCAAAAAGCAAAGCTGCACCACATGCACACACATAAAAGGGTCTCTTTGTGTAGATATATTTAGTTTGGTTTTCTGCAAAACAACAATCTGATAGTCAAGAGCCTGTGGAAATATGCGACCAAAAAAAAACATATTTTTTTTCTCTAATTTAAGCAAACAAATAAAAATCACAAATGCAATAATTTGGATTCATGAGGGTCTCGCCAAGAAGCGAGACTTTATTTCAGCACAGAGGATTAACTGTTTTTCTTTTTACAAAAAAAAAAAGTGAGCGGCTCCAAACATAAGAGAGCTTTTTTTAAGAATCAGAAAAGAGTAAGAAAGTGGCAGTGAGCGAGAGACAGGGAAAGGTGGCGGCAGGGATTTCTACAGGTCTGACACACTGCTCTGTCTAAGGCCAAGCCATACACAGCACAGTCTCCTCCCCTCTCAGGCTTGGCCTATATTAACTTTCCATGGAGCTCCACCTCACAACCAGAGGCACATGGAGTAGGATAACACACCACCAAGGCTCTGAGAATACGTTCACACACGTATAGACAGATAGTGGACTGCCCTGGATCTGTCAAGCTTTCTCTGGCTTGCAGACTAGGAGTGTTGGATATACAGCATATTCTCCTGAATGGACTATTAACTTATGCACCATGTTGCTCCATTCAAATCTGGAGATTTTCAGCCATGGTAAGACCAGAGGATTTTTTCATAAAGGAATGGGTAGAAATGAGTGTGAGAGATGCTGAGGATATTTCTCTGCGTAGTGTTAGGGGGCTTAGAGGACAGCAACGTCCAGAAATGGAGCTGAGACAAACTCGGATGCTCTTTAAAGGTGAAAGTGTGCCTGTGCATGTGTGCGTGGGTAAGAGAGTCATGCCACTATGACAAGCAGATGAGCACTGGTGAAGAGCATGTGCGTAAAGTCATTTTCCACACGAGACACCGCGTGCCACAAACAAGACTGATGGACTGCAACAGTACTGTGTTTGTGTTGGGCCAATGATTAAAAGACAGTGTCAGAAAAAAATGCCACTTCAATCTCAAGCAAATTACCAACAAGCTAGTCAGAGGTTTCGGGTTAAGATTTGATGGAACGGTTTGTTCCTGATATAATAGTGGAAGCCTGCAGTACACAGAGTGTAATGACCCTTAGTGGTGCAGCTATATCGTTAATGACTGAATCATAAGTAACAGAAGTCGAGGGTCTTCTGTCTTCAAAGTGATGAAAATGTGAGGGCATGGCCTTATGAAAGATATGCTGTGTGACTTTATCTTCTAACCTCCATTCTTGGCTCTATACCACAGAGCAAAGAGCACTCATGGGGCAAAGGAGCTCTATATCATATCCTGTTAATCCCAGTGGAGCTTTTATTGCAAACAATCAGTGATTTGAGTGTAAAGGGACTAGAGACCAGTAATGAGAAGGGTTTTTTGTTGTTGTTGTTGATGTTGTTTAACTGTTTCTCTTTCTGATTTCTGCTCAGCAGAAGTGACTTAGAGCAAAGACAGTTAGCTGATACCTGAACCTCTGACCTTTTTGTAGAGTATATGGGAATAAAATAAAGGATCATTTTGGCAATATTTGCAAAGCTGCAACACTTTAATAAGTGCAGTGAATGTAGTTTCTAAAGGCACTTTCATTCATCTCTTTTGGGAAAATCTCTTTTAAATAATACATAGCCTATATCTCACCAAACCGACAAATAAAAAATTAATTAATTAAAAACCGTTCAGCTTAATCTTTCTGGTTGTAAAATTTAGCCCAAGAAATGTATATTATTACATAACTTTACGTCTTTGGGAGGGTTAATATAACAATAACTACGACATAACCTAAAATTAAGAGCAGCAGTGAACTGTATCATGTCTTTTCCCCAACATTTCTCTTTCGTGTTCTGACTCGTAACCGAGCCACAGAGTCGCCGTGAGCCTGTCGCATCACGTTCCGGCCGCATGTAGTTTCTGTCCTCCATCGCACAGCCCATCCCGGCCCGTAAGAGCCATCCGCATTGTCGGACACATGGGCTCTCACATGGTCTGCATGCGGATGCTGATGTAGACTTCTGCGGCTGTGATGCTGTTTCCTGCCCGCCCACCCGTCCATCCCTACATCCATTCACAGCATCCACAGCGAGAGAGGACCGGGCGCTCCGCGGCACCATCCGCAGAATGAAGGAATCGAATTAGTGCCTTATTTGATTTCTTCACTTCTTTTCCTCGGGATGTGTAATCCTCGTGGACATCTGATGTGATGTGACGTGAGGTCGGGCCGCTAAAAGAGAAACACCTTATCGGTGCCAAAGGGACTAAATCCGCATGGCGCATGTGAGTGACCTGTCCTGGGGTTTTTCCTCACTGACATGACCACTACTGCGCGTCATTAAAAAAAACAAACAAGAAAAGAAGTTAGAAAACAGCTTAGTTTTGCAAAAAAGAAAAAGAAAAAAAAGAAATAATACTATTGTTATTATTGCTACCTTAATAATAATAATAATAATAATAATAATAATAATAATAATAATACATGGGCGGAAAACAGAGAGAAGCCTGTAAAGAGCATGCATGCTTTCTAAAACAGAAATTCTGGCAGGCTTTAAATAGGCAGGATTTTTTTCTTTTGAGCTCACTCAAATTTTGAATGTAAAATAATAAAGAGTAAACTGAAAGCGAATGTAACACTGAGGTTTCAACTAAGCTTAGCAGTTGCATGTGGTCTGGAGCTTATTATGCAGCATTTTCCCCTAGATTTCCAGATAGGAGATAAATAGGATGGGTACACAATGTTCTTCTTCACCCGTTTTCTTAGGGCATCCTAATTTATATGTTGCATAATACAACCAGCGGCAGCAAAAACAATTTCTATCTTTCTTTACAGGTTTGTTTCTTCCGGGATTGGTCCATTCTAAAATGGCCTGCCATCACAGCTATGATTTAAATTAGCTTGTATCGAGAGGTGATGATGATGATGACGATGTTGTGGCCATATTTCCTGCAAGCATTATTGCCTGTTGTCCAATGCTGTTAACATTTCATCTATAAACACAAACCCTGAGCAGGGATGAGCTCCAACTTCAAACGTTTTGAATGACTCCTGCTGTATTCAAGTACTGCTCGAAGCTTCCAGCTCCACAATTCGTCTTTGCCTATAATATTTCCATCTGGGATGGAAAGAATATATTATTTTGTATGCGTTTAAAAAAGATTGTTTAAAAAGATTAATTCAATCACCAGTTGCCGACATATTAGCTGCTTAGCCAACTTAATTGTTTATTACACTACTAAAAGATTTAAAAGATCAGTGAAACTATCCCAAGTATTATGAGACAGGCAACTGTGCTTCTGAGCTAATAAACATTGTCAGAATAAGCTAAGGTGGCTAATATATGGTTTTAGAAAGAATGCAACTAATCTAACTTAAATTTTATTATTCATGAAGAAGCACCAGTTTATTGCATCCAAAGTAGGGCATGCTATTGTTTGAATAATGAACTTAATGAACCCGAGAGGGGCGTTAGGGTATTATAGCTACAGATAATTATGGTATTCTATCTATGTAATAGTGGTTTAATAAAATTTTTTAAGACTAAATCAAGTAAACTGATTTGTAAATGGCAACTAACAGCAAATAACAGCTACGAATAACAACAAATAGGTACAAATAACTAATTATTCTCTGTAGACTCGCTGTGGTACAAATATTTCGGACAGTCCATGAAGGCGGCCTTGTGACGTCGCCGCTGCCTTTCTCCGCCTAGCCTAAATGGCGATTGCAACAGATCCGCAGAGCTCGGGGAACGGATCGCACTCAGATATTGTCTGAGTTTGATTAAAACTATAGCCTGCCTAATGCAACAAATAAGGACTGTGAGTAACATGTTATATGATCATTCTTCTCATCTTGTGCCATTTCACTGCGGATCCGCTGTTATTTGAGCGGTTTAACCGACGTCGGCTTTGTGCTGCTTAGCGCTAGAAAAGCAGCACCACGTAGTCAGAAGCCTCCGCCAACAACGACCCCTTTGTTCGCGCTGTTGGCACATTTCTCGTTGACTTTATGCTTTTATATATATATGTGAAAGGAGTAATGTAGTAACATATTTGTTTTCTGTGTATAATTTAATTCATGTGAACGTTAGAGGGTTGTTCGTGGTTATGTGAAAAATCGAGTCGACGGAGGTCTCGGTGCCTCGTTGTTATGCTTCCATTCTTGCCCCCCCCCCCCATGAGCTAGTCACAGAGACCGGGTGAAGACAGGCGCTGTGAACACGGGCTAAAAACATATCATTCATTTGTGTAGTATTCATATGTTCTCGTAGATATAAATGTTATTTAAGCCTCTTGATCTTAATAATTGTATCGATACCTTGAAACCGGACTAGCGAGCGCCTAACGGGGGAGGGGTTAGACTCTCCTAATGTCACCGCGTTCAAACTGAAGCCGGCGAGCGAAGCGCTTCTTTTGCTTTAATGGAAATCCCTAACACATGTCAGCCTTACAGAGTGAGACGTGTGACTACAGTTTCACAGAAGACGGAAACAACGTGTCAAATGATGAGCTTGAAACACGTTTCTGTTTTGTTACTATGCAGGTGTTTCATTCCCGTTTCTTGTGTTCTTCTCTTGTCTTCCAGGTTATATCCAAGTAAAATGGAGGATAGTTTTGATTGCGACTGTGGCGAGCTTGAGCCACCTGATCACTGAGGCTGAAAAATTACTTTAAAGACTTAAAGGCCAGACTCATTTCAATTTTACAGACCAGGTGACGTGACGGGAGAAGTATACAGACAGATATATAAATATATATATATATATATATAAATACATACATATATTTAAAACGAAATAGTGCATTTAGGCACATTTCATATGAAGCTGCTCAGGACCAGTCATACACTGAATGTATCTGCACTGTGAGGATGCAACTACATGCTTTTATAGTTTAACATCGTGCCAGTGCTCTTTAATTGGCCTCCAAGTCCATTCCATGTGCAGTCTACAAACACTAGTTTACTTAGAGCTGTTCATTTAAAGATATCCATACATTTGAGATTGGAGGATAAATTAAACTTTAAAAATTTTTCTCCTCACACAAAATGGAAAGAAAGTTTGACAACAAATTAGAGCCCCGCATCTGAGAGCGACGGCTTGACAGGGTGACTTGGTAGTCATCTGTACAGAGGTCAGCCGAACCTTTGAAGCAGAGGGGGTGAAAGCTGAGCTTGAAACAGGCCGGAGGACTAACATTAGAGATAGCAGAAGTTTGGTGAAGAAGCACCCCCCATCCCACCTCCACAAAAAACGTCGTCATGGCAGAGAAGTTTGAGTCACTGATGAACATCCATGGCTTTGACCTGGGTTCTCGCTACATGGACTTGAAGCCTCTGGGCTACGGAGGGAATGGTCTCGTGTTCTCAGCAGTTGACACCGACTGTGACAAGCGTGTGGCTGTGAAGAAAATTATCTTGACTGACCCCCAGAGCGTCAAGCACGCCCTCCGGGAAATCAAGATTATCAGACGCCTTGACCATGACAACATTGTCAAGGTATGTTGGCAGGTTCAAAGTTAAAAAAGGGGGGGGAATGAGTTGCTATCATTTTTATCTGGCTATTACAGAAAATAGGAAGACCTTATATTCATCACAGATCCTTCTTTTTATGGCACTAGGTGTTTGAGACTTTGGGCCCCAGCGGTCGCAGGCTAACAGAGGATGTGGTGTCTCTGACGGAGGTCAACTCCGTTTACATTGTGCAAGAGTACATGGAGACTGACTTGTGTCAGCTGCTGGAGAGGGGCCTTCTCTCTGAGGATCATGCCCGCCTCTTCATGTACCAGCTCCTCAGGGGCCTTAAATACATCCATTCTGCCAATGTGCTACACCGTGACCTCAAGCCTGCCAACCTGTTTGTCAACACAGAGGACCTGGTACTTAAAATTGGGGACTTTGGACTGGCGCGCATTATGGACCCTCACTACTCTCACAAGGTAGGACAAATCACACAGTTCCTTCCTTAATCAGTCTTTGGTGGTGGTTTACGATGGATGGTTAAAATGCTGTATCGACCGCAGCTCAAGGCAGAGCAAATATAATGGCGTTGGTGGACTCTGCCAATATACAAGTGCTCTGTTGCTCTGACACAAGATGTTTATTGCCCAGTAACGCCGTGCTCCCCAGGGTGACGCAGTTTTTCAAGCAGGAAGTAAACTGGACAGGATGTGGTTCCTTGAGGTAAAGCCTCGCCTTCCCGTCTTAGAAGTGAGGGGTGAAAACAAAGCCGTGGGAAACATTTTTTCCATTATATAAAAGTATAAATAGGAATTGAAGATTAATTCATGTAAATGTGGTTTAATTTAAGATGAAGACACAAAAGCATCTCCAGTGAATTAAGACTTGCAAAAGACTTTTAGAAATCAAGAAGTTTTGGTCTCTGGCTGCTTTCTTTGTTTCTGACTTTTCCTTTGTTTGTTAAAATGCTTACTGTAAATATGGGCATTGAAAGCCAAAATGCTGGCACAGCATCTGCTGAATGCACACATTATAATGCTCTCTATAAAACCTCCTTTGTTCTGTAAAGCAGTGTAATTGTAGCATTAAAGAAGTTGTTTTTGTCTTCAGTGTGAGAAGAGTATGGATCAGCCTGCGTGAATTGTAGCCAGGCTTGAGGCCTGTGTAGAGCTTGTGTGTTGTCACCTTATGGAGGGATGAGGAAATTCCAGTTGATGGCCATATGGTGGTGTGATGTGAGGAAATCTAGGTTGGGAAGTCTGTCCCTCCCTCTGTCTCTCTCCCCCCGGATCTCCTTGGGGCTCTGAGGTAGTCAGATGCTCACACGTGTCTCAGATTAGTCAGAGGAGAGAAATGGGCTCAAGTGATGGGTGATTTCTCTGGATGGTACACTTTCATTCATGTTCCTTACACATCCAGGCTCCTGCCACACAATACATCTGTCCGAGATAGACATGCACACCCTTACTTACCATAACTTGCTTACTGTTACTACATTTTAGTCACGTAGTCACATTTTCAGCTCTGACTGTTCTCATATGAGTCATATCTTTGGTGGAGACAGTGTTACCGTGCAGTAGGAAGAGGATGATAATAGTTGCTGGAAGAAATGAGAGTTTTGCAGTTTAGTGGCTGTAGCAGGCCAGCCTCTTTACATAAGCTTTTTTTAAAGCTGCTTGCCTGGGGTTATATCTCTTGTTCCACTATTGTCTGCTTTAGTACTGCAGCAGACTGCTGCTGTTTTTTGTCAAGGATGGAAACACTGTGGTCAGATGGACTTTTTTTTATTAATTTATTTTTTAAACAAAGCTCTTCTTTCAAAATGTTGTGGCTGATTATTTGTTTTTGTATTTGTTTTTTTTTGTCATAATAGATGTGGGGGTGTTTGGGGGGGGGGGTTATTGACCTATTATCTCTAACAACCACCTTTTTATGACCACTACGCTCGTCTAAAGTGAGTGTCTGAGAACAAATGAGGCATGCTTAAAAATGAACTTATCACCCCCACATAACACACCAGTGGCGCAGCGCAGAGGCGTTGTTGACCAGACAATATGCCAGATTCACTGGGGGCAAATATGTTTTCACATCCATCCTCTACTTATAGCATAGAGGGTGAGATGCAGCAGTCTGGTGGAGTGCAACATATTTGAATAACATAATTTCTAAAAAAGTGAAGTGAACCTCAGTTTCTGGTTTGGCTTCAATAATCAGACATCGTCTGTATATTCACGAGGTGTTTGTTTAATCTTTTCCTCCCACGCCACTTCTTTTTCATAATGCTTTGGCTAAAAGACACAACAGCTTATGATTCCCTTTAGGCTTTCTATAATCCTGCATAGCTTTGTTTTAAGTGCGAGTACCTTTTTCTATGCCATCTGTTTTTAAAAGCCAAACTGTTTCTGTCTCTGTGAGCTTTAAGGTCTCCCCTCATGGTGGCCCAGACTCAAGAATGACAGGAATTCACGTGCACTCATCCAACTTTTCCAACCCTGGTTCCTTTCCTTTTCCCAGCCAGCCCTTTGTCTTGTTTGTGGGAGCCTTGCTCAGAGCCTTGTTTGAAGCTGATCTAAAAGCCTGCATTTGTGTTCAGTTGTGGCCCACCGTTTAACTAGAGAGAGTGCATCACTGGTTCGGCTTAAACAAGCTATTAACAGTTCTAAACAAGAATTGCTGAGGATTTAACAGTTTTTAATGTGTGCCTTAGTTAGGCAATTTCACACTCAGTGTGCCAACATATGTTCTCTATAGGTGAAATCATTTGATTTGAAATTTGGCAAAACCATATTGTTTAGTCCAAGCAAAACCAAGTTTAGTCTTTTTGTCACAACTAGAAGTAAATGACAAACTTGTCAGACATCCACGTCATGTTCTGCTGTGGAAACAGGTCTGTTTGCTGTTCGTGTTGTGTGTCGGAGTTAGTTGCACTAATTCAAACTTGGGGAATGTTGGAAAGTGCTTGCCTGTGGCTTAGTGTAAGGTTCAGTAATTTGAGTTGCTGTAGAGATAATAACCGTGACGTATTCAGGAATGTTATAAAAGAAGTTCACAAAGGTTGTTTCTGCCACACATTCATCAAAATGCACACTTCTAAACCACAACTGCAATAAAACACATACTTGACCTAGTTATTTAGCTACCACTGGGCCTGTCTGGTTCCAGGAGTTCATGGGATTCGGAATAAATGCGGCAACGTCAACTTCAGGCTCAAAGAATTTCATAGAGCTGGTTTTCATTATTTCTCCCTGTAGTTTATTTATTTTTTAAATGATAGTTTAATCTTGTTCTGCAGCAAACAAATGTATCATAAATCATAGCAAGAGGCCAAGGATCCAGATGGAAATAGTTTTATTTATTAGGCCCACATCCTCCCCATTTACTACCCGACAGTTGTACTCTGAAATTAATCTGTGTCAGCAAGAAAATCGATTACTTTAGTATTCAGTCAACAGCTTTCTCCTGGAAAAGGAGGTGGGGGAGGATCTTTCTGATTCTGCATAAGCCACCTTTACTGACATCTGGTCAAACCTGCTTGAGGTTTTTCTGACTAACCACAGCCTGTCCCACTGAGAGGCCCTGTTGTGAGTCATTAAATGTCAGCCTGGGCTGATCTAGATCTGGTGGTTAAGTTATTCCTCAACTGCTGCTGGAGGTACTGACATTGTTAATGCTGTAAAGCCTGTGTGTCACTCTTTATGGTGAATGACCCACTTAGAAATCAGTAAAAGAATTGGAGTAGAAGGTTCACCTAATGCACTTCATGCACTTAGCTGGTAGGCAAACTTTAATCTGTTCTTTTCAGTTCAGACGCCATTACCCATTGTCCTCACTCAATGACTCTTTCAGGCTAACCTAATTTACATTCTCTAAGCTGGTTGCATGAATTTCTCCTCCATAAGCACAATCACACAGGTCAGCTTTACCAGCTGCTTCTCAGGATATGTGCAGGTTTCACTCACTAGTTGTGACCTGTCTCTGTGCCAGACTACCTCATGATTCCCCTGACCTCTTTATAAGCATCTTTCATGCAGAAAGATTAACTGGTTACCTATAGGAAGGAATATATGCAGTGTCATTTATAGGTCCATCAAAACAAGGGCTTGAAGGCACTTAAGGATAGCATGACATCAAGTATTTGTGGCTAAATTTGGGCAGAAATAGGAGCCTCCCTCAGTGGTGAGCTGTCCATTTTGGTCCCACCACAAACTACCACTGCATGTGGAGAAAAGAGGGCAGCAAGGGTGTTGTTTTACAGCTGCCCCTCCCCCAGCTGAGAGTGTATACACACACACACACACACACACACACACACAGCTTCCTTTATGCTTAGTGTCCTCCTGGCCCTGTTTGAGTGCAGGTTAGTGGCAGTGGGGCATTATCACTCAGACTGCTGACATGGCCTGCACATGTCTGATCTCCCCTCTTTTCATCGGCCTGTCCTCTCCGGGGGGGGGGGGGCTTTGTCTGTATGCCAGGTCGTGTACGTGACCAACACAGAGTATGTCTGTTAAGGAGATAGTCTGTACTGAACATTGAGAGGCCCGTGCTAATAATGTGCTGATAGTCAGATCTCTTGTTGACAGTATTGTACAGCAAACATGGAGGTACATGAAATAAAGTTAACCCTATAACCCCAAAGGCGTTGACCGTGGCACAACGTACTTCAAAAGTGCTGCCGTTTGCGGACTTCTGGCAACAAATACTGTAATACCCCTATATGGCTGTGAAGTGCCATTTCTGGGCTTTCAGGAACCGTTTGAATTTTTCCGATGGGACAAACGGTCGCAGAGTTGTGGTAAATGTTCAAAGTTCCTTTGAACAGCCAACTCGGCGGTGATACGCTACGTCTTAACCAGCTGTTCGCGGCTTGTAAGGGCAGGAAACCAGCACTTCAGTGGCAATCGCCTGGAGTTAAAGGGTTAATCAGCTTGTACTGTGGATCGCTGCAGACTTATGAGCATCTTAATTGCAAATGAAGGCATGTAACTGTCCATTCATAAAAAAGTTAGCTTTTAGAAAGATGTGGGTTTGATTAACACTTGCCAATACTACGAGTTGTTCCAATTAATGTTTGGTCTCCCTCTGTCGCAGGGCCATCTCTCTGAAGGTCTCGTCACAAAGTGGTACAGATCTCCTCGCCTGCTGCTCTCTCCTAACAACTACACCAAAGCCATCGACATGTGGGCCGCTGGCTGCATCTTTGCTGAGATGCTCACAGGGAAAACCCTGTTTGCAGGTAAATGTTGACACACTGTTATGTCAGACTCACTGTAGGACCTTGTGTAAGAGCAGCCCTTAAACTGGCTCAAGGTAAATATCAAGCATAGCTCTGATGATGCATGTTAATTTTGTTAGTCATTAAGTCTGTTTAAGAACATGGTATACCAGACAGTCTGGTTTTCTTTCTGTTTGACTTGCACATTCAGCTGGTGCTGTGATAGACTGCTCTTGTTAAAACTGCCCAGAGCTGAGCACAAGGCAAATGTTCTTGCAAATCTTGATTCCCATGATCTGCCTCAGATCATGGGAATTGAGGCTGCCTCACTCAAACTTCCTTAGTTATGCAGATGCTGAGTCATGGGTTCTTTTCTAAGAAACTACATAATGTTTCTCTGTCTGGTGTTTCAGGAGCCCATGAACTGGAGCAGATGCAGCTGATCTTGGAGTCCATCCCTGTATTACGAGATGAAGACCGCCAGGAGCTCCACAGCGTAATTCCCGTCTTCATCCGCAATGACATGACCAAGCCTCACACACCATTGGCCAAGCTGCTGCCTGATGTCAGTCCACAGGGTGAGTACTTGCAGGCTTATAAAGTGCTCACGAACACAGGGTCATTTACCTCATACATCACATCTCATGTTTCCAGCTTGAAAATCTCATTGTCCTTCCCCTTTAAAGCCCTTGATTTCCTGGAGAAGATCCTGACCTTTAACCCCATGGATCGTCTGACTGCCGAAGAGGCCCTGGCCCACCCCTATATGGCTGACTACTCTTTCCCCCTGGATGAGCCTGTCTCTCTGCACCCCTTTCACATTGAGGATGAGGTAGATGATATCCTGCTCATGGACCAGAGCCACAGCCACACCTGGGACAGGTGTGCCTTCTCACTTATTTCCCTCTCACACAAAAACGCTCTATGATCAGACACATTCTCTTGTGATTAACATCAGTGGAGTTTGTTTTGCTGTGCTCGCTGCAACTTAAGCAGAACTGGTAGGGACATAAAAAATGGCCTGACAAGAAAAAGAGCAGCTCTTACTGTTTTCTGGACTAGTTTTGTTTATCTGCGTACTTACAGTTTATATATGAGGGCTGGTAATAAAGTCTTTCTTTCTTACTCCATTAGGTATCATGAGAGCCAGTTCTCAGAGGCTGACTGGCACTTGCACAGCACCCATGACCCAGATGAAGTTCAGGTCGACCCCAGAGCACTCTCCGATGTAACAGACGAGGAGGTGGTCCAGGTGGGTTATTTTTGATTAAACATTTCAATACTGCTATTAAAACTATTTAATTGATATTTAAAAACTTTAAATATGCACTTTTTTGGTATATTGAGAAGAGATGTATTAAACTGTGGGCAAGGAAGCAAGTATTGGATTGATCTCAAAATGGTACACATCAATAAAGCTTTACCATCAAGTCCTTAAGGGCCAATTTTCCATTCATGGATTAGGCAAGACATTAGTGCTAGATATTAAACATTATTTTAGTGGCAATCTTCATTCAATTTATTTTAGTCTGGGACTAGGCTTAGTTGGTGTCAGGAAAGCTAACTGCAAGAACATTTGGGTTACACATCTTCTTCCTTATTGACTTAAATTAGAATTTTGATATCAAAGGCTGAAAGGTGGCTTTTGTCTTGTTCCAGGTGGATCCTCGTAAATATGCCGACGGAGATCGAGAGAAGTTCCTGGATGAGCCGTCCTTTGACTACTCAGCCCTGTTCCCACCGGAGCGATCTTGGCAGGATGACCACCATGAGAACAAATACTGTGACTTGCAGTGTAGCCACACCTGTAATTACAAGGCTGTGTCGCCCTCCTACCTGGACAACCTCATCTGGAGAGACAGTGAAGTCAACCACTACTACGAACCCAAGCTCATCATCGACCTCTCCAACTGGAAGGAGCAGCAGAGCAAAGAGAAGGCAGACCGGAAGTCCAAGAGCAAGTGTGAGAAAAACGGGCTGGTGAAGGCTCAGATTGCATTGCAGGAGGCAGAGAAGAGCCCTGTAGAGAAGGACAAAGTGCAAGAGAAACACCAAACAGAAAAGCCTCAGAGCCAACAGAACCAAGGCTTTGACTTTGACTCCTTCATTGCTAGCACCATTAAACTGAGCCTGCAGCCGGAGCCCTGTCAGGATGTGGCACTGCTCAATGATGTGGGGCTCCTGAATGAGGTGGGTCTCCTGAATGAGCTCAACTTTTCTGTCTCCCAGCTGGAGGCTCCTCGTTCAACCTCCATGTCCAAGTCCATAAGTCAGGAGAAGGAGGAGAAGTGCCTGGTAAACCTTGCCCAGTTAGGCGGTGGAGGGTTGGGAGTGGTCAGCGGGGACTGCGTTTGGCCTGCTAGCCCCTGGGAGAGCTCTGGGGAGACAGTCGGGGAGAACGGCATTTTGATAGATGAAGCATGCTGGGACATTGGCAAAGAGGACCACTTCCAGAAGGGGAGCCCATACACCAGCTACCTGGACCACCTGTTCAGCCGAAGGGAAGAGGGGGTCTCCGAGACCGCGACCACTCCAGTGATGGATTCCCCAGTGGTGAGAGAGCTAGATGAGAGCTTCCTCGACAGAAGCACGGAGATTATGCTCAATATGCAGCTGGACTCTCTGGCCCTTCCTGGCTTTGACAGCACTGATGACTTGCCTCTAAAATCCATCCAGGCGTCCCTCACCCCCTGCGCTGTTAAATGCTCCCCACAAATTGCCCACAAAACGTACAGCAGCATCTTTAAACATCTTAATTAAAGTAATGTATATCTTCCTCGCCGTGCAGAATCTAGGCAGTTTTGTTCTTATGTTTTTTTTTTAAATGATATGGTATACTGTACTTGAATCATTTCATACGTTTCTTTTTTTTGTACTATGGTTCCTTTATAAGCGTCGAAGGGGGTGATTTATTTAAAGAGTTTTGGTCATCACTCTGAGCCTTGATCACCAGGCCTTCATGGGTTAATGTCTACGCCCTCATTGCTATACTGGCATGTCACTCGCACATTTAAGTACTGTAGTTGAAAGGAGAGCTGGAAAAAAGTAGCTAGAAGAAGGATGATGAGGAAGAGAGGATTTAAGAGATGAAGTTTGGCCATTTTGGCCATAAGGTGACACAAGGAAGTATGGTAGATGCTAACATTGCTGTGGACTTTTAAAATGCTCTCAAACAGCCTTTCCTGGGATGTCTTTTTTATTTTATTTTATTTTTTTTTTACATATTTTCAAAAAAATTTTTAACCTTATGACATTTTTCCCCCAAAGAAAGCTTCCTTGAAAACCCTTTCATACTGTAAATCTGACACATGATGCCAGCAGCAACCATTATCGTAGGCGTTAATGTAAATGTGTTATCTACCTCAAGGTAACAGCCGCGAGAGACACTCGAAGCCGCACTAGTGCTTTACACACATGACCATCCTCATACCATGAAATGAAGTGGTCGCGTAGGTGAAATCTGTCTCACTTTAGCATTTAACATAGTGAGGTGTTTCAGTAATCATTTATTTATTTCTAGCAAATGTGTGCTATTTATTTTATCAAAATGTGTTATTTCAATGTGATTATTGAAGATTGAGGAGTTGGACAGACTTCCATTTTCATTTTGGCACTATATGGGCGTGCAGGTGTTCTTTTGTTTTAAGGTAGGATGCATATTCATGTGTTCTGTTGAAGTTGAGGCTTTCCATTTTCCATCAATATTGTTCTAATGGATATCATTCTTATTTTTTATTTTTTAAATGGGTGCATTCTGAATTAGTGGGGAAAAAAAAATCATTTTATTGTTTAAAGAAGCACCCAAGAGTCTTAATTTTTTTTTAAATCCAAATGTAAAAAATTGCATGGAGGCAAGAGAAAGGTACATTAAAAGTACAGTTAATGGTGAGTATAATGTATGTCAGTTTTAATTGTACTTTTTTTTTGTTTGTTTGTTTGTTTGTTAAATTTCTATGTACTTTTCCAGGCAAGCATGATGAAATTAGGTTAAGGTGTAGCATGTAGAACACTTACGGACTTTTTTTGTAATCATTGGTTCCCCTGTTCTACAAAATATCTCAATAAAATTTACTGGCAGAGAGTTTGACCTCCTTCTCTTGTTTTTGATCGGGGATGGCTCTGTCATACGCCCAGTGGTGTTTTCTTCTCTCTCTCTTTTTTTTTTTAATTGAAGTTGAACAGCTTAGCTGTGAGATCCTTGTTGGAGAAGAAGTGCTGCCACATCTTCTTTCCACTTTTAAAGTCCAAGTAGGCAGACTGAATTTCACTGGGAGTGCTGGAGACACGGAGCTTTGAATCATCAGCTAAATGTAGCTCTGGTTGAGTCTACCATATATCAAAGTTGCTAACTTGGTTTCCACCTGCTTCTCGTATAAAATGCTACAGAGAAACGAGCAGGATTACACAAGGAGTACTTTTCCATTCTACAGTCTGTTCTGCAATAGTGACGCAGTATCATTACATTTCCAAACTTCCTGTCAGGATGATCTTGATGAAATGAAATCAGATGGTGGGGAAATAATGGGTTTTGGTAGGTTGTGACAGTTTTGGGATCAATCACACAGGATAAAGGGGATTTTTTTTCTTTTTTTAGTGTTTTCCTAAAATGGGTCAACTAATGTTTTAATATTGATCTTGTATGCAAATGAGCAAAAACAATCTTGTTTGGCTCACATTAAAAGTGGTGATTCTAGATGAGGTAGAACCAATTTTAATTACATAGATTAGTTTTTCTCACTTGCTTTGGTTCATATTCTTAAATGACTTAAAACCTAAACAGTTTGGTACTTGTGCACAGGAGGAAGCATTTCTCCTTTAGCATTTGAAAATCTTTTAGGACACTAAGGCAAGTCACTAAGCAAAATTGTCTACACTATCCATCCATCCATCCACTCACTTAAACAAATAAGATCACAGTGGGGCTGGAGCCTATCCCAGCTGTCATAGGGCAAAAGGCAGGGTGCATCCTGGACATGTCACCAGTTTATTGCAGGGCTAAAAAAAAAGAGACTGTTCACACTCACATCTTGATTAATCTAACAAGCATGCCTTTTGAGGCTGGAGTACCTGGAAAGAACCCATTCAGGCACAAGTACTGGGAAAACATGCAAACTCCACACAGAACGAGCCCACCCAGAGGGTGTGCTCAAACTCCATTGTGTATGTCATCACATGCAGAACAGTTTATCTAGTTGTCAAAATTTGCTGATGCTGTTCTTCGCCAAGTCATGAATATGAGTGTTGTAAAAAATATTTATAGAACCTGAGTGCAACAGTCAGATGAACATATCAGAGCTAAACAGCCTGCCCGTGGAAGAGGAAGAGCAGTGTTGTGGTGTAGCAAGAGAAGGACAACAAAGGATGGATGCGGCATACATGGTGGTTCTTCCTCCATTACACTGCAAGGGAGAGCAGTGGGTGTGAGGTCGATTGAGTGACAGGCTGTCCTGTGATACAGTATTGCACACACATAAACTCCTTGTTTACTTCCCACAGTGTGGGGCTTTGGTACTGACAGTCTATATGACTTGCAGTGCTTATGTGCCTTTTTTTTTAAACTGTAGTTTACAGTAATAAAGGGGAAAAAACTCTCCCACCTCATGAAACATGTAAATGTGAACACTCTTTCTTTACAAAACGGAGTGTGAAACCTTTTTCTCGAAATCTCCATTTTTCAAGTATTGATGTGATGTACAAAATGAAGTCAAGTATAAAGTATGATAATCCAGAAGCTGTTTTGCCCAGTTAAGCATGTCTCTAACCTTGAGCCCATTAGCCTCTGCTGCCTCTCTACTAAAATGTGTTTGTTTTGAACTGCAGTGTGTTTCTTAATAGATTAATGTTTTCCCACTGAGGGCAAACTGGTTTAAAACTGCCTTACAGTGTGCACAATTCTCTAAGCAGACTAGAGGCTGTAATTTAAGCAAATCTACCACTACAGGGAGAGAAAAAAAAGTCATGGCGCAAAGGTTGGAACCAGTTGTCCTGCAATAATCAGCTACAGCTGGGCTTGGATTTTTTCACTGCAGCTACTTCCTGCTGCGAAAGAATTGGGCCAGCTCTGTCTTGTTTTTCTGACTTCCTAGTAATGACACAAGACTCAGCCACTGTGATTAAACCCTGCTTGAATACTGAGATGAAAGCTAACACCTGATTTGCATCAAGTGAAAGAGTAAGAGGCGTGCCCAACAACCAAATGTAGGCCAAATACTGTGAAGAAAACACCCTTTCCAACACAAGTTCTCATTCCACATCTTCCCTCTCTAATTTTTTTACTGCAGCTATGTGTGTCTCTATTTTTCTGTGTTGGTCTTCTCAGTTGTCATCCTTCACGCTAACATCATGCAGGCCTCCCCATCACGAAACTAACCCCCCATCCTTCCTTTCTCCCGCAAGCCTCTACTGTGAGCATTTTCACCTATGTACCTCACTTTCACGTGATACCTCTTCTACTAACTGCCACTCATCCCTCTCCCCTTGAGGTGTTCCTCATATCCTGGGCCTGTCAGGTGTCACCAGGTTAAAAATAAAATCCAGCAGCACCAAGATAAGCAGCTCAACACACCACCCATCAGCTGACAGTAGCTTACCACATTGCTTCCTGAATTCAAGGTCATGAATGCTATTCTCTTTCCCAGGAGGCCAATTAAAAGTGATGAGGAAATGCTTAAGCTTCCGTAGAATTTCCTCCAATGGAGAGCACTAAAATACCTTGTATAAATGTGATGACCTGTTTGGCACTGCAGGTCTTGCGCTGCAGTTGAACAAACATGGGGACAAAGCTTCCAACAGTTATCCGCTACAACTCGAGGTTACTCATTATGGCTACACGGTGTCAGAATGTGTGTCCATATTCAGACCAGAGTGGTGCTGAGCACTGGACACTAAAGTTAGAACACAAAGTGCATTTATAAATAGACATCGCCACTTTGAAAGCTTTAACTCCTGCCGAAATTACAGTGTGTCCTGACCACTGATATCAGTGTATCATTTCTGAGCTTCTACATCGGAGTTGCAGATTCTTCATTCTTAAGACCAGTGCTTCTCAAACTGGGAGACACTTATGTGGAGGGGAACAAAAATTTGCAATGAGCCTCATGCACTTTATTTTAATACAGTCCAGCTTGGCTGCTTCTCCAGTACTGAAAATTAAATCAATCATTCTGTTGTGGTGGTGGGGGATATAAACCCTTTTTTGGCCTCCTAAGGAGAAAATGTTTAAGAAGTACTGCTTTAGAGGTTCCTGCTGGAGAAAAAAAAATCACAGTGGCCAGTCTTTCAGTGTTGTTTAAAACTGTAAATCCAAAAACATCATCCACAAGAAGGAATACATCAAAAGTTGATATTTCAAAGTCATATGCAGCTAGTCATTTTAAGAAAAATGCATCAGCATTCATTTAGACTCAAGCACTTTTGGAGATGCTGTGATAAACAACAGCAGCTAACATAATAATAATGCGCTCTTGATCAGAGAAAAACATCATAAAAGCCCATTGATATTCACAGAGTCCTCATGACAAAATGTTCCCTGTGCCTGCAGAGTAGCAACAGCTGTTCCCAATGAAGCCCATTTATTATACAGAGACAAGCAATTTAGCTGAAGAGGTTCCATAATGAAACAGTTTTGTTTTGTGTGGGCATAAGCAATGGAAAGGCCAAAATATTCTGCTTTCTTGCACAATCAAAAGATTACATCATACTAATGTAGATTGTAGTAACAAGGTGATTTTGAAATGCTTCTGGTTACTTATTTGGGGAGTTATTCTGAAGCATGATCTAAATTACCTTTCATTTCACATGTATGGAATCACTAGTCAATTTTGATTAAAAACAGCTTTAAGTTTCTTCAACTTTAAGAAGTTTTAGAAGGTTTTATCCATCCATCCATCCATCCATTTTCTTATGCTTATCCAAGGCTTGGTCTCGGGGCAGCAGTCTATGCAGAGAAACCCAGAGCTCCCTCTTGCCAGCCACCTCTTCCACTTTATCCAGGAGAACACCGAGGCTTTCCCAGGCCAGCTGAGAAACATACAGGTGCTGGTCATAAAATTAGAATATCATGAAAAAGTTGATTTATTTCAGTAATTCCATTCAAAAAGTGAAACTTGTATACTATATCCATTCATTACACACAGACTGATATATTTCAAATGTTTTTGTTTGGTTTTTTAAATTTTGATGATTTTAACTGACAACAAATGAAAAGTCCAAATTCAGCATCTCAGAAAATTAGAATATTACTTAAGAACAATACAAAAAAAGGATTTTTAGAAATGTTGGCCAACTGAAAAGTATGAACATGAAAAGTATGAGCATGTACAGCACTCAGTACTTAGTTGGGGCTCCTTTTACCTGGATTACTGCAGCAATGTGGCGTGGCATGGAGTCCATCAGTCTATGGCACTGCTCAGGTGTTATGAGAGCCCAGGTTGCTCTGATAGTGGCCTTCAGCTCTTCTGAATTGTTGGCTCTGGTGTATCACATCTTCCTCTTCACAATACCCCATAGATTTTCTACGGGGTTAAGGTCAGGTGAGTTTGCTGGCCAATTAAGAACAGGGATACCATGGTCCTTAAAGCAGGGACTGGTAGCTTTGGCACTGTGTGCAGGTGCCAAGTCCTGTTGGAAAATGAAATCTGCATCTCCATAAAGTTGGTCAGCAGCAGGAAGCATGAAGTGCTCTAAAACTTCCTGGTAGACGGCTACGTTGACCTTGGACCTCAGAAAACACAGTGGACCAACACCAGCAGATGACATGGCACCCCAAACCATCACTGACTGTGGAAACTTTACACTGGACCTCAAGCAACGTGGATTCTGTGCCTCTTCTCTCTTCCTCCAGACGCTGGGACCTTGATTTCCAAATGAAATGCAAAATTTACTTTGATCAGGGAACATAACTTTGGAGCACTCAGCAGCAGTCCATTCCATTTTGTCTTTAGCCCAGGTGAGACACTTGTTCAAGAGTGGCTTGACACGAGGACTGCGACAGCTGAAACCCATGTCTGCATACGTCTGTGCGTGGTGGTTCTTGAAGCACTGACTCCAGCTGCAGTCCACTCTTTGTGAATCTCCCCTACATTTTTGAATGGTTTTGTTTCACAATCCTCTCCAGGGTGCGGTTATCCCTATTGCTTGTACACTTTTTTCTACCACATCTTTTCCTTCCCTTTGCCTCTCTATTAATGTGCTTGGACACAGAGCTCTGTGAACAGCCAGCCTCTTTAGCAATGACCTTTTGTGTCTTGCCCTCCTTGTGCAAAGTGTCAATGGTCATCTTTTGGACAACTGTCAATTCAGCAGTCTTCCCCGTGATTGTGTAGCCTACAGAACTAGACTGAGAGACCATTTAAAGGCCTTTACAAGTGTTTTGAGTTAATTAGCTGATTAGAGTGTGGCACCAGGTGTCTTCAATATTGAACCTTTTCACAATATTCTAATTTTCTGAGATACTGAATTTGGGGTTTTCATTAGTTGCCAGTTATAATCATCAAAATTAAAAGAAACAAAAATTTGAAATATATCTGTGTGTAATGAATGGATATAGTATACAAGTTTCACTTTTTGAGTAGAATTACTGAAATAAATCAACTTTTTCATGATATTCTAATTTTATGACCAGCACCTGTATATCTCTCCAGTGTGTCCTCCTGCTGGTAGAACATATCTGGAAACACCTCACCCAGGAGGTATCCTAGTGAGATGCCCAAACCACCTAAATTGCCTCCTTTTGTGGAGGAGTAGTGGCTCTATTCTGAGTCCCTCTTGAATGACTGCACTCCTCACTCTATCTCTACAGGACAGGTCAGCCACCCTTTGGAGGAAGCTCATTTCCACCACTTGTATGTGTGATCTTGTTCTTTTGGTCACTAAGCAGAACTTGTGGCCATAGATGAGGCAGCTGTCTAGCTTCCTCATCACTGCAGGCACCCCTTCTTCATCACTGCAGGCACAGCCCCAATCTATCCATCAATCTTCCACTCCCATCTCCCCTCATTCATGAATAAGACCCCAAGATACTTAAACTCCTCCACTTGGGGCAGCAACTCGTCCCTGACCTGGAGTGGGTGCTCCACCCTTTTCCGGCTGAGGACCTCAAACTAAGAGGTGCTAATTCTTATACCTGCTGCTTTCACACTTGGGTGTGAACCACTCCAATGTGAGCTGGAGGCCATCACCTGATGAAGCCAACAGGACCACATCAAATGCAAAAAGTAGAAATGAGATTCTGAGTCTGCCAAGTTGTAAGGCTTCCACCACTTGGCTGCGCCTAGAAATTCTTTCCATAAGAACTATGAACAGAATTGGTAACAAAGGGCCGTCCTGGCAGAATCTAACACCCACAGAAACAAGTCCAACTTATTGCCGGCAATGTGGACTGAGCAGTTGTAAAGGGACTAAATGCACATAACAATGGGCTAGACATCCCATACTTCTGTAGCACCCCCCACAGGATAGCCCAAGGGATGCAGTCAAATACGTTCTCCAGGTCCACAAAATAAATGTAGCCTGGATGGGCAAACTCTCATGCACACTGAGATATCCTTGAACCAATAAAGAACTGGTCCAGTGTTCCTCGACCAGGGTGAAAACCGCATTGTTCCTGTTGAATCTGAGGTTCTCCTTTCAAGCACTCTGGTATAGACCCTCTTTTGGAGGCTGAGAAGTGTGATCCTCCTATAGGAACCCAGGGCAAATCTCATCCACCAAGGAGTTGTTTAACTATCTCAGTGACCCCCAGATATGGGTGAGTCATCCCCTTCATCCCCAGACTGCTTCCTCGAAAGAAGGCATATCAACAGGATTAAGGAGGTCCTTGAAGTATTCTTCCACTGCCCGACTATATCCTCAGTTGAAGTCAGCAGTGCCCCAGCCATACTATACATTGTGTGAGTAGAGCACCACTGTCCCCTCCTGAGTCACCTGACGGTTTGCCAGAATCGCTTCAAGGCAATCCAAAAGTCTTTTTTCATGGCTTCACTGAACTCCTCCTTTTAGCTTCAGCCACTGCCTGAGCTGTTATCCACTCGGCCTGCTGGTACTCATCTGCTGCCTCTGAAGTCCCAACCAAGCTCAATTGGCCCAGTTCTTCAGCTTGATGACTCTCTTCACCACCGGTGACCACCATCTGGCTCAGGGACTACCACCATGACAGGCACCAACCATCTTGCAGACACAGCTCCATGCAGCAGCCTCAACAATGGTAGCCCATTTGGACTGAATGTCCTCAGCCTCCCTCAGAATGCTGTGGAAGTTCTGCCATAGGCGTGAGTTGAAAATCTGGTGGACTGGGGCCTCTGCTAGGCATTCCCAGTGCACCTTAACCATTTTTTTTTTAGGTGAAATAGGTCTGACCATCTCCTAATCCAATTCGCCACCAGGTGGTGATCAGTTGACAGCTCAGCTCCGTTCTTCACCCAAGTGTCCAGAACATACACCCACAGATCTGATGATACAATTACGAAATAGATCATCGACCTGCAACCTAGATAGTCCCAGTGCCACGTGCACTTATGGACATCCTTATGTTCAAACATGGTGTTTGTTATGGACAAACTGTGGTTTGCAAAAAGGTCCAATAACAGGACACTACTCAGGTTCAGATCAGATAGACTGTTCCTCCCAGTCACACTCCTCCAGGTCTCACGTTGCCCATTTGAGCACTGAAGTATCCCAGTAAGAAGACAGAGTCACTGGATGGAGCACTCTACCTAGCAACTCCAAGAAGGCTGGGTACTTTGAACTGTTATTTGGTGCGTAAACACAAGCAGCAGTCAGGACCCATTCCCTAGCCCCCGTCCACCTCTTGTCCCTCTCGTCCACATATAGGCAGCAAGCTAAACAGATACAAGGATCTCCACCCCAGCCCGCTGCCTCTCACCGAGGACAACTCCAGACTGGAACAGAGTTCAGCCCCTCTCCAGGTGACTGTTTCCAGAGCCCAGGCCATGGATTGAGGTGAGGCCAACTATATCTGACCATTATATTTCAACCTCAGGTTCCTTCCTTACCAGAGAGGTGACAGTCCATGTCCCAGTAGCCAGCCTCGATAGCCAGGGATTGGTCTGCCAGGGCCTCCACCCCCTTGGCCCCCGCCTGACACACATTGTGCACCTGGTCACCAGGCGCTCTCCTTCGATCATCCTCCCCAGGTCTGGTTCCAGGGTGGGGCCCTGGTAACCCTATCCTGGACAGGGTAAACTCAAGGCAATGATCTTTCTTCCATAGGGGTCCTTGTTCAGACAAATAATGATTTAAATAACTTTTTTTTTTCTTCTGTCGCCATCTTTTCTGTTCCACAGTTCTCTCATAAATCTTGATTTAGGACTCTTTGAGTGCCATCTCTCTCTCTCTCTTATAATATCTCTGGTATACATTTTGGGAGATTTTCCTCACTACCCTCTCAGCATATCTACAAAGAAAATGAAAAGATTTCCCAAGAAGGACTCATCTGGTGTGTTGGACTAAAGATTGAGGTATTATGAAGTCTACATATTCTTACCTTGCCAGCTGCTCACTCATAATCAGTTCAATCAAGTCTGAAAAAAAAATATTTTAGAAGACACCGTTTTAAATGAGGTATGCTGAGTAGTCATAAATGCACAGTTTGTGTTATATTTTCCCCACAGATACCATGTGCACACTTTCTTCTGGCTGGTCTTTGGATCTCTTCTGGCTGGCATCTATGAACTTGGAACGGTGTTAGTTCAGTGCTTTTAAATTGCTCTTGTTTTGTTTGTTTGTTTGTTTGTCTTTATTTTTTTTTAGGTGGGTTGAATCTTGTATTAGAAATGGTAGTCGTGGTTCCTCGCTGCTTCCAATTTTTTTTTTGTCACATTTTGTGTTATTATGTGCTTTGTGTTGTTTGCATGTTATTCAGTCATATTGTTTTTCTGGTGAAATGAAGCTTATTCAATAAGGAAGATCTGTATTCCCTCATCTGCCTATGTTCCTGGGAATTTGGGCTTCTAGTCTTGTGGTCTAGTACGTCCACCTTCCCACTCTGTCAAACTCAGTTCTGCCGTCATCACTCTGGTCCAGTCTTGTTCTCATCTTCCTTGTGCAAGAGAATCCACCTCTATTCAAAGAGCTTTAAATCTCAGTGCTCTTCTGTCCTTCTGCTTTTCTGACTCTCAGTCAGCCTATCTTACATCATACCATCAGAATCTAAATGCCAAATAATGTATTATTCAAAATCTCTACTATAGTAGATTATGTTCAAATCTTTCATTTCTTTGAAATGTCTTTGTTTATGGAAGAAAAGCACATTTGTTTGTATCTACTAGAAAATGGACTTGATCGGAATTCTGTAAATAATACACAATACTGATCAATTATTGATTTATGGAATGATTAATTATAAAACATTTATGATTTTTAGTGGAATATAACACTCCTATGTTCCAATGGCACATTGCATTCTGCAACTTAATAATATTAGAAGGCTCACTGATCAATAAACCATCAGCCTGCATGGGTATGGTTACAATCTCAAAATAGCTAAAAAAAAAAAAAAAAGAAAGAAAAGGAAAGAAAAAGAACGTCCTTCTGTAACTCCTTAGAGTTTTAAGAACTTCCATGCAGGGAAGTGGCTAAAACTAAAAAGACGGTATTTCACACACTGGCAAAATCCTCATCACAGCAAACTATGTCTAACCAGAATAAAAAGAGAAGTGGTAAACCTTGAAGCACCGTTGTGCAAGAAGACAAGTGCATCAGTCTTTAGTTTGAGAAATAGGCACCTCAAAGGTTCTCAACTAGGAGGTTCATTAAAATGCACCAACAAAATACCAGTCTCAATGTCAGCATTCAGCAGGTGAATCTTCCTCTGTCCAGTAACTGTGCTCTTTTTCCCATTTTAATCTTTTCATTTTTTACCGGTCAGCCTCAGACGTGGCACTTTTTTCAAAACTCTGACTATTGCTGACTTTGAGACTGCTGTTTTGTGATTGCTGTAACTCACCAACCAAAACATTAAATATTGTGTAGGCCTTCCTCATGCTAAAAAAAAAAAATTCTCACCCATGTGCACATGACCCCTGGGGTTGTTCTGCGGTGTCCAACAGGGGTCATTGGCAGCAAAGCCTTTGGGTGCTGTGGGCTGTGGGGTGGGACCTCCATAGATTGGGTTTGTTCCAGCGCATCCCACTGATGCTTTTGCACTGACATCTGAAATGTCTGGAAGCCAGGTCAACAATGTCCTGCTGGGCAAGCCTGCTGCCACCGGGGTGAGCCATTACCACTGGGGAGTGCATGCTTGGTCTGAAACAATGTTTAGATGTCAAAGTGCCAAGACCCAAAGTATCCCAGCAGAGGGGAGGATAAGAGGATAATCACTGTTATTCAGATTATGTCAGTGGTTTTAATGTTGTGGCAGTGATTCCATTTGGCATTAATTGTTATTTACATAATTTCTGACTAATTTATGGTTTAATTACACAAAAAAATGCTTTTCTATCAAAAAGGAATTTGTTTTTTAGTGATCCCAAACCTCTGACTGAGAATGGCCTCAGGTCTGCTTTCATGTGGCTGACCATGAAAATGAGAGAGCGAGAAAGTGAGAAACTTATCAGTCCTCATTTTCCACACTGTGGCCAGTTTTCCAAGCAGTGCTCAAAAAAAAAAAGAAAAAAAAAAGAAACCTGCATACATTCCTTCCACAATAACAATTCCTTATTTTTTCCAAAACACTGCTGACCTTGTTCAGAAAGTGGATGTCTCTCATTAAAGACACACAGACAGTTCAATTTAGCAAACTTCCATGCAAATTATATCTGGCTGAAAATCAGCCTAATGCGTTTCCACCACAGAAGTGACAAAAGAGTAATACTTTTACATGCAGTTCCACACTCTCATGCTCACAGTGGTGCACTTTGCCTTTTTATTTCTATACATTTTTTTTAATTTCTATACAAATGTGTGAACATCCTGGTTCAAGAGCACAGCGACAGAAAGACAATTTGTTCCTGGTAAAAGAACACATGTATGTGCGTGTGTGTGTGTGTGTGTGTGTGTGTGTGTGTGTGCACATATTATTACAGAATCTATCAGTACAGAGAAGTGCATACATCAAAATCTAGTGACACAGTGTCTTTGCTCATTCTTCCATAAAAAATTAAGAAAAGAAAAAAGGAAGTATCACAAATTACGTTTCACCTCTAATGATGTTTATGTGATTTTATTTTTTGGAAATATTCCAGTCTGATCATGAGTTCTACTTTATTTATCTTCTTCAATTACATTTCACAGTACAAATATTTTCTTTTTTTCTGTAATCCACTACAATCCAAGAACTACAACTACATTTACTAGTTAAGGAAAATCTGATCTAAGTAGTTCTCACACCAGCTTTCTTAAATAAAATCAGGGGCAGCAACTATATAGCAGGCAGCCAACTGGTTGGCTTGGCAGAGTAAAAACCGCAGAGAAAGAGGGCAAAATTTGGGGACTTTTCTAATAGGAAACATTTTGTTGACATATAAAATAGGTCACATCTGAACTGCTAATGCTTATCCAAGCCTGAGGTCTGAATCATCGTCAGTTTTACAGCCTTCTAACTGACAAATACATAACCCATCTTCCTTCATAACAAACTGAAAGAAGATGGTAAGGCCAAGTACTTGTGCCAAAATATTTCTTTAATTATTATTATTAAATGATTTATTCCAGTGCTTCCCAAAGTGTGGGCCTCGGCCCCCTGGTGGGTCGCGGAGGTACTGCAGGTGGCCCGCAGTAATAACAGAAATTCAGTTTGAAATTACTCACAACTATGTATAGTTACATATTTATATAATGTATTATTATGTAATGTATTATGGGATGTGGGATTTTCTGGTTGTTAAGTGGGCCGCAGCACTCTTGACTTTGGGAACCACTGCTTTATTCAAACAGGTAGTTCTGCTGAAATCAAGATTTTCATGTTTACAAAAACATACAAAAACTGAGACATACACATGATAAAATGACACATTATATGTGATCAGAAAGTAAGAAAAACATGGGTAAGAGTTGCAGATAAATAAATGTAACCTTTAAAAATGTTCAAGTCAAATCAGAGATTCTAGCTTCATAGCTTTTTGTACTTCATTCCATTTATAGGCGGCAAAGCATTTACATCCAGTTTTTCAAAGTTCAGAGTGAATCAGAGGTACAGCTAATGTTAAAGTGTCCTGTGACCTGCCAGTATTAGTACTGTGTTTAAATTCAATGAAGGAGCAGAGGTAAGCAGGCAGTCTTTGCAGTAGAGACTTTAATTTGCTATTGAGGACTGCCCCACTTTATCATATAAGAGGCAATGATGAGTAAAGAAAAGAACTGCCTGTGATAAATCACAACGCCCTGTGATAGAGTCAACCATGTTCATAAACAATAACACCATAATTAAGCACAGACAAAATTTTTACATTAACAGAAACTAGAAAAAAACATTGCATTATTCATAATGCAATGTTTTTTTCTAGTTTTACACCCCTGCAGTACACTACTGTGCAAAAGTTTTGAGCCACTCCTTATTTCTTTATATTTTGTGTCCAGACAAGCCAGTTCTCCAGCTTTTGGAAGCTCTTTAAAAGTTTTTCTTTGGACATTGGCTGCTATTTCTCTCATTTTCAGTCCAGTTCTTGTACCTGACCATTTCCACAGGAATGTTTTGTTTGTTTGTATGTTTGCATATTAAGCCACCTAACACTGACTGATGAATCATTCAAACATAATAAAGGCACCTAACTCAAGGGAGGAACCAGTGTTGTGTCTACACATAACAGAAAACTCAGCACAGAACCAATTTTAAATTGTATCTTTAGGCACTTTGTTACTAACAGTCTGCTGCAAAAACACCTCATTTGTTCTAATTTCTTTGATGGAATCTATGAAAAATGCCAAAGATCACACAGTTTGACAGATATAAAATGGTATTTTTGCACCAACAAGATAATTCACAAAGACCATCAGTAACTTGGTAAAGTGTGATGAATCATATCTTGATCCACCATGCAATACCATCTGGAAAGTGTCTGATCGGCAATAGCTTCATATTTCAACATCACAAGGACCCCCAAACACACTGCCAATGCAGCAAAAGCATACCTGGATTAAAAAAACAAACAAAACAAAACAAAAAAAGGGCACACAGTGGAACAGAGAACAGAACAAAAGGTAGCCAACATCCAAAGAAGAGCTTTGAATGTCCTTCAAGAAGCCTGGAGAACTATTCCTGAAGAGTACTTAAAGAAATGAGAAGAAAGCTGCCTCAGAGAGTTCAGGCTGTGTTGAAGAATAAAGGTGGTCACACCAGATATTGACTTTCAAGCTTGTTAGAATTGTACAAACTCTGTTTTTGACTGCTGTATTTCCATGTATGTTTGCACATGAATCATTCCAATTATTTTTGATTTTTCTAACAAAATATAAAGAAATGAGGGGCGGCTCCAGACTTTTGCACAACATTTTAGCCTAAATAACACTGATGTTAAAAAAAAAAAAGCATTTCTATTCTGATTTAAAATGAGTGCTGTCGGGGATTTGTTTCCTAAAAATATTTCTTTCATGAAACTGAAAATTTAAAAAAAAGAAAAAAAAGCTTCTTAATGAATAAACAGTATAAGTGATGTTGGACAAACTCCAAAATCCTGTAAATGTTTCAGAAGGAAATGTCCTCTGATTTTCGAATGAAGAGACAACTCTGGATTATCTTCACCTGATATTGTCTGACTCAACCTGCTGGAGCCTTGTACTAAACGTTTCTGGCCATATGCTTTCAGAAATCTTTTAAAATCTGCATGCCACCATGTACGTCCACCAAAAAGTCAACAAAAACTCTCTATGATTTTAGCTTTGTATTTATTTATCTTCAAAAATGTGCGTTCATGTATTTTTGCAGACAACAGGAGACATTTCCAGAAGCACAGTGTGAAGGGTTGGCAGCTTTCTGACTCATCATCAATCACAAATAGAACAAAGGAGAAGCAGAATGGGTGCAGGAATAATGTCTTCTTTGAGTGGTATTACAATGCAAACTATCACCTTCAGACTCCTACATGAAATAAAATCATCACCTTTTGTTTTTTTTTGTTTGTTTTTCTTCTCTTACTCCCTATGTGGGAGACGTGAAGTGGCCACTTCAGACTGAAACACATCCTTTAACGGTGAACAGGTTCTTAGATCAGAAACTACACAAAGCTTAATGGGTGTGCCGAAGGAGAGAAGATGCCCTTTGAAATTAATGGATTAACATATTTGGAGCTTAAAGTGGATATGATTTATGCAAGAGAGCTTCCAGAGCCCTCGAGGTAATTGTGCGATTCTTCCACCCCCGATGACAGAAGGCAGGGTATTATCACGACACTTCAGGTATACTTTAGATGTGCCGTGGAAAAAAGATGTTTAAAATTCATCTCATGGGTTAGCATTATGCAGTTTTCTCACAAAAAGTGTGAAGAATTAAATCTTCATCTGGAAATACTTTTGTGGGGTACGGGTGAAAAAAAACAGCAGGCGAACCTTAAACAGGTTATGAGAATAGATAGTAGGATTGTTCTGGAACGAACACGAGTACTTACAAAGCTTGTTTGCAATTTAGATCAGGATGCAACGCCTCTTGTTTTCGTCCGGGCTGCCAAATTTATCTGCGTTTCACGGCCAAATCGCTCGTAATATTATCTGTGATTAGGGTTTCGAGCAGATTATCTGTTCACATATGGCGAATGTTGGATCAGATCTAGCGAAGCCAAATACATGTTTTGTCAAAACACAGAATGTTGGCTGAATAATTTGGCTGAAAGTGAGCAGACTTTATTGAACTGATTCAGCGCTATTGTATTAGGATCTGTGAAATAACAACACCAATGTCACTGAGGTTAATGAACCTAATCCAAGAAATCACACTTTCACCTCGGGATCCAACCTTCACCACCTACTGGTAAGAAAAGCAGCAGAAGCAACACCAACGCTTACACAGGGGGGGGGCTGACAAATTAAAGGAAAAACCCAATCCATTAACCCTCTACAGTGAGGGGAGCTGGTGGCTCTGTTATGCTTCGGGGGGGCATTTTGCTGGCACAATCTGGATCCAATTGTCCCAAACAGCGCAAATCATATTTATCCTGTCATAAACAGCAGAGCAGTTTCTTCTAGGATGAAAATGACCCATCCACAGAGCTGAAAGGGGCCACTGCTCCTGTATGGAAACATCCTTTGGAAAAAACAGAATCATGCCAAAGTGCACCAAAGATATCCAAGTGGCACACTGTGGCACTTCCTAAGAAACTTGTTTTTTTCTTTTCCCTTTAATTCATTACCCATGTGGAACTTAGTTGCACCAGTGCAATGTTAAATATTAAATCTCTGTTTAATGGGAACAAATTCAACGGAAATCATGCCTGCCTACATATGCGCCATCCTGGATAGGACAGAGGCAGCTCCCCTAGCTAGATCAGACAAGGTGTACGAGTGTATTTAATGTTTTACTAATCATTCCTGGAAACTCTTTGAATGACTTACCAGGATTTGTAGCTGTAGATGTCAAGGCTCCTTACTATGTGAAAAAAAAAAATCTATTCAGAGTAACATTTTTAAAAACGAGTTTTACAGTTGTGGTAGCTATATTTCATTTCTTTGCCTGTAGGACATGCCATTATCGCCTTTAAATCCACAAGTCTAAAGTGGTGTCACCATTGCTCATCTTTCGCTGTTTCTGCTGTAGGTCATGCGGGTTGCTGCCCTTGACTTGTACTGCTTCAGCTGTTCTGCTCTTTGGGAAACAGATCAAACTGTTTGCAGCGTCCTGGTCTGTTTCTATAGGCTACAGAGCCAGAATATGTTACAAGACTGGAAAACAAAAAATGAAATTATAGGACTGTTTTTTTTTTTTGTTTTCAGTCATTTTCAGTCATTTTCAGTAGTAAATCAAAGCTGTACATCATCTGTTTTGTCAGCTGGTGGGTTGAAGCTCTCTAAGCACTGTTCTTGAGCTAATCTGAAGGCCACATGAAGTTCGGAGATCTGTAGTGATTTACTGCAGAAAGTTGCCGAACTCTGTGCACTATGCGCCTCAACATCCGCTGACTGTGATTTTATGTGGCCTACCACTTTGTGGCTGAGTTGCTGTTGTTCCCAATCGCTTCCACTGTCTTATAATCCCACTAACAGTTGACTGTGGAATATTTAGTAGTGAGGAAATTTCACAACTGGACTGCACAGGTGGCGTCCTATCGCAGTACCACGCTGGTATTAGGTTTTTAATAAGCACTTTGTTTGAACCCCACCCATATGACACATCAAAGCCATGGCTTTATCTGCTTCCATTACCGTCCCTTTCACTGTTTTGCAGCAGGAGTTATCCAGGCCTAATATCAAGCCTTTAGAAATAAGCTCGAGTACTAGGCAACTCCTACAGCAAAATATTATCATTTACCAGCAAAAAAGAATAGGCCAACTCAATACAATCTGCATGCAGTCTTAAAATAGAGACATGGGTACAATCCTGGTTGCTGCTACTTTTGCCTTTGTGCACACAGGTTTACAGTCTTTACTTTAAAAATGATACATATCTACAACATTTCTACCTGGAAGAGGGACCCCTCCTCTCTTGTTGCACCCACTGGGGTCTCTTCCAGCGGCCTACCCAATTATAGTAGTTTTAGAGGCAACGTAAGGGCTGTTGCAGCAAATTATGATATAGGGCTATATAAGTGAAAGGGCTTGTGAGTGGACTGAGGGGCCTGTTGGATGCCATCAACAGTAAGCAGCATCAGTGATGGCAGTTCACTGCTGGAGAAACTGCCATACCTGATCAGGTGATTCAAAAATAAAATAAATTGAAAACAGACTGGAGGTTTCCTAAAAGCTGCTTTACTTCTCCACAGAGCCCCATCTAGTGACATCCCTGAGTGATTGCATGCAGCTCAAACAATGATTGACAGTTACACTGTAAAGCAACAGGTTTTCCCTTAGCTTGAGTCATTTGCTAAATGTCAGGCTAAACCTTGAGGTCACGCACACAAGAGGACAGAAGCGCGTCATGAGCGCTGCGTTTGTTGCCAAGACACGGTTGTCTGGCTACTGCGGATCCATGGTGATTTAACTAACAGTGGATTCTCATGAGTGTTGGTTTCACCTGAGGATCAGATGAACATGCAAAGTACACACAGTTTGTTAGGGTACCACACAGGATATGATGAACACCTCGTTCTGTGGTTATCTCCTCCTTTTGCCATCAAAGTAAACAGGCCAGAAGGCAGCAGTTCAGGGACACAGCTGCTGTGCCGTGACCTTTTGCACTGTGACTGGTTCGCGTTTAAAAGACTATTGTGGAGGAACTCATCAGTATTTTGAGACGTCTTTTTCTTAGATCAAGCACGCAGAAGAAGAGATGAAAGCCAAGGCTTTGTGGGTGAAGGAGTGCGCCTGGATGTCAGAGGAGTGCCACCTAGTGGAGATACCGCATGAAGCTACGCAGAGGGACAGCCTTTGTTTACCAAATATCTTCCAAAGATCCAAAAAGGTGAAGCCTCTCACCAAGACTCAGACTAGTACTAATTGCCAGGTTTACTACACAGCTAGAGAACTTCTCCTGGAGGCGTTGGACAGAGAAGCGATCTGGGAGCTGGTCAGAAGAGCTTCTGGTGTGAAGGCAGGTGCAAACCGTCAGTCAAACTGCCAGAGCAGGGAGCAGAGCATAGATCTGTCTGAGGAGGAGTATGCTGAGGCAGTAACGTGGTTTTCTATAGTCCTGCAAAGCGGCCTATCTGTGGGACAGAACTGCAGCTTTGGCCCCGAGCTAAATGTAAAACTAGATGGATGGCAGGGTGTGCTGAAGAGAAACAGCATCCAGGCCAAGCTCCTCTCTCTGACCAGACTGGAGAATGGAGACAAGCTGGAAGTCCTCTCTGCTTTCTGTGGCCACATAACCCGGCGCTACCAGGCCCTACACACACCAGGGTCCAACTTGGCTGTGAAGAAATACAGACTGTCCTCGCAGCAGGACCACTGCTCTCTTCATCTTGCCCTCCTCTGTGACCTGAGCTCGGGGTTCATCTGTAATATGTATCTGTACTGTCCAGAGCGGCTCCAGAGGCAGAGTAAGAAATCTGTAGTCGAGCAGGTGGTCAAGCACCTGCTGAGACCTTTCTGCAGCCACAGGCACATGGTTCAGCTGGACAGCTCTGCCTGGATAGAGGGAAGACTCACAGACATCTTGTCTGGATTAGGACTGACTATTCATTTTGTTCCCGCTGTTAAGAGTTCACCATCTGAGGAGTCTATGTCTGAACTTGCTGCCCACCTGCAGGGTTGGACCGGACCTGCCCTCGTTCCTCTGTCAAACCTGAAAGGAACAGCGGTGGATGTCTTTCTGCCAGGCCTTTGGGTGACGCTACACGTGATCTGCATCAACACATTTGTGCTCCACACTCTGCAGAGCCAGAGTTCAGGAAGGAAGGTCACCCTGACACAGTTCACAAAGACTCTGGCCTCTCAGCTGGCCGTGGACGGCAGCATCCCTGTGCCCGTTCTGCCACGACTGAACAGCAGCTCGTGCCAAGAGACAAGTGTTACAAATCTTTCTAAACAAAGGTTGGCCTTGCCGATTGTTACAGTGCTTCTGTTACATCTTATAGCTGATGTAGGAAATGTGCCAAACAGGGGAAAAAAAGGGAATGCTAATAACTTATTATTTTTGTGAGCATTTAGATTGAACAAATATGTGTTTTAGGGTTAATGGTGGAGGGCTCTGAAGTTGAAACAGCTTGTCAGTGCAGACTGAGCTGAGTTCAGTTTAGTATCATGGTCATAGATTTTAAGGTGTAAAATATGGATCACAGCTGTATATGAGCACAGTTGTCCAGTCAGCATAAACAATGATGTTTTAAAACAATCAATATCATGGCTGCCACTCATAATTATTTTCCATTAATAATTGATAGGGAAGTTTTTCAATTAATTTCCTGTTTTGTTTGGATCAGTGACAACATTTAAACCACCTGGTTAAAACTATGTAGCCTCATGCTACTGTTGCCCTTCATGTTCAGTTTTGATGCAGGAATAATGATAGTTTTAACGTCTGTTCTATTTTTGCTCTTGCAGGACAAAACCCAACAGCTGTGGTCAGGTGATGGAGAAAGAAAAACACAGGTGCAGCTCTGCAGCGAGGCTGCAAGACAGCTGGAACAGGCCGGGAGTGTGTGGGTTAGACAATTTTGGCAACTCTTGCTACTTAAATGCTGTGTTACAGTGTCTCTGTTCCACTGTGCCCCTCGTGGAGCACCTCCTGAATCAGGACACACGCAAAGAACTGGCAAAGTAAGACCAAGCAGCATTTTTTGGACTCACTGTTGATGGCTGTGTTTTCCCAGTGGTTTAACCTCTGTTCATGCAGGTCCAAGTGCCGGGTCGCTGAGGTGTTTGTCCGCCTACTGGAGGAGATGTGGCTGGGAAGAAGCTCCAGCTGTGCCCCCGTGGAGGCCAGGTCCATGCTGTGCTCCATGCTCCCCCAGTTCAACAACTACTCCCAGCAGGATGCCCAGGAGCTGCTGATCTTTCTCCTCAACGCACTCAACGACGACCTCAAAAAGGTGCAGCAGCATCTACACATCTTCACCATCACGTCACTTGTCCCTCTTTGCAGCAAAACACACTTACAGCAGGAATAACTGCGTGTGTTTGTGGGTGTCTTTACAAGGTTGCAAAGCACCAAATGCACTCTTCAGTGCAACAGGCGAGACAACAGAACAGGAACTCTGCCGCTGAAAGCACCATTGTCTCAAGTCTGTTTGAGGGCCAGCTGAGATACATAACCCTCTGCATGCTCTGTGATCACCAGGCATACAGCACACAAGCCTTCACTGTACTGTCACTACCCATTCCAGCTGGCATCCTTAAGTGCTCCATTCAGGTAGGTTTGTAAACATGGTGCAGACTGCATGCGTTTTAGATATCGATGGTCTTGGCCCTGCTGTTCTGTGCTCATCTTTCACTCTTTCCATGTTGTGCAGGACTGTCTGTCGCTGTTCTTCGAGCAGACTTTCCTGACTGGGGGAGAGCAGTTGCTGTGCTCAGTGTGCGGGATGAGGAGAGAAACAACAGTCCTCACTTGTTTGGACAAACCTCCAGAGATCCTCATGTTACACCTAAAACGGTGAGTAGAAATGAGTCGTCATCCCTTAAGGTGCCTTATTTTCAGAGTATTTATTCAATTCATAAATCTTCAAATTTTATGAATGAATGCATAACATTTTACAGAGTATTATCTCACTTTGAGGTCCACTCAGGACTGCAGCTGCTCGGGGGCTTTCACATTTGATCTTTAGAAGGAGATGTGCACTGTGCTTTTAAATTTATTTTTTTTTAAAGCAATTAAAGGACTCAGTCGATGTTGCCTTTAAAGCTGAGTTTCAAGATTTGATGTGGATTTTGAGAATGACAGTGCACAAAACTTTCATATTCATATCATATGATATGGTTAATTTCATCATATTAGCTTTAACCAAAAGCAAGAAGGCGTTGTAGGCTTGAGGAAACATCCATCCTCTTCCGCTTATCCCTTTCAGGGTCACGTGGGTGCTGGAGCCTATCCCAGCCATCATAGGGCGAGAGGCAGGGTACACCCTGTACAGATTGCCGGCCTGTCGCATGGCCAACACAGAAAGACAGACAACCATTCACACCTATGGGCAATTTAGAATCACCAATTAACCTAACCCCACCAAGGGCATGTCTTAGGACTGCGGTAGGAAATCAGAGTGAAACCCACACAGACACGGGGAGAACATGCATAATCCACACAGAAAGGCCACAGCTAATATGGGTTCCAACCTAGGACCTTGTGGCTGTGAGGCAGCAGTGGTGACCACCACACCACCGTGCTGCATGCTTCAGGAAAAATAAGACAGCTAAAAAAAAAAAATCCCTTATTGCACAAACTCTACTCTGCAGACAATCCTTTTAGTGATAAGCACAAATTTTCATATATTTCATATATATTATGTCATTTGCATACTGTCTGCATAACCCTCTGCAGACAACATGCAAACAACATAATTTGGTCTTTATGAATTCACAATTACAGCGACAATGGTCACGACAGAAAAATTAAAGTTTGTTTAACTAAAATATAAGACAAACATTCCAATAATAATATTTTATTCATGAATTACATAACTGGTCTTTTGTGCGTAAAAAAAAAAACAAACTATCTGCGCCTTCAGCATATATCAGTATTAACAGACCTTTGCTACAAGTAACATGTACAGTATATATGCATGCATTAATTCAGCAAGCATTATGAATACTTAACGCTCTTTTTGTATTCTATTATGAAGTGTTGCTGCTTCCAAGTACCCCAGAGATACAAGAAAACTAAGATAAATCAATAGCACCCTTATATTTTTTAAAGAAACAGCGTGAACTCTAAACTTGCTTTTTCCACTGCAGGTTTGGCTGCAAGGGGAAGAAGCAGGTGAAACTGAGGACTAATGTTGCGTTCTCCATGAAGCTCGATTTGACCCCATTTCTATCGAGCTCAGTGCAGAACGCCTCGCATTCTTCATACCACCTATATGCTGTTGTGGTGAGTGAACATGCAGAAGATTTTAACATGAATTCTTCATGAAAAGTTAATTAATTTCTGAGGTCATATTTGTGGTTTACTAAGAGACATTTGGGCCCATTACAAAGTCTGCTCTCTTAGCCTCACAGACTTGGGGACTGCAAGGGCTCAGGGCTGCCACCAAAGCCGCTGGACTAGAGTACTGTTAGTCTTACAGTCCCCAAAATAAGAGCATAGATAGTACCAGGAGAAATATAACTACTGCAAGTCCATTTACTCAAGTACTTTACTGAGACTTAATGTACTTGTACTTTAAGTCCCCATCCCCACTGTGCCACCCCATTAAAAAAAATCTTGGAAATCCCCTTGCTGGTAGATATTTTGCAAACACAAAAGTCACTTTGAAGATGTTAAACTCGGGCTGCAGGAATGCCTGAGAAAAATATCACTGATGAGCATGAGAAAGGCAACCAGCCCTGAACGCTGTAAGACAAAAGTCATTTACATGAAATCAATGCATACTAGCTTATTTATGAATAAGTTCTTATATAGCGGTTTTCTACTCTAGCTGAGCACTAAAAGCACTTTCTACAACAGTGTTTTTCTACTTCAGAGTGCTTTCTATCTACCATTCACACACAGTCATACTCCAACAGCTGCATCGGAGAGCAACTTGGGGTTCAGTATCTTGCCCAAGGATACTTTGGCATGCAGACTGCAGCAGCCAGGAATCGAACCACCAACATTCCAAATTAGTAGATGACCTGCTCTGCCTCCTGTGCCACAGCCACCCCAAATCTTTGCTTAATAACAATAATTTAAAAAAAGAAAGAAAAAAAAGAGTAAACTGATTAGTTTACAGTTACCTCCAACTTCCACTAGACTTCGCTAGAAGGCCAAAGTGTAGAAGACTTTAAAATCAGACAGTTTGTCCCTGAACGTCTTTAGTCATGAAGAAAGAAAAAAAAAAAGTTTAAAATCAACAGTTTTGACCCCACAATGTTAAGAAATGTGTTTTGGCATCATCAAGCAGACTCCACAAAGTGCTGACACATTCCTCTTCACACCATTTTAAGCCCACCCAGGCAATGCTGTGATACACACAGGGTTTAATGTTTAGAGCTTATCGGGTCGTGCTATGAAATCACATTTTGTGAAGGTGGTCTTAAATAGCTTTATCTTACGGCATTGGCAACACTGTTCAGCACAATTTACAATTTAAACAGCGTAATATTGAAATTGTGTGGCGAGCCAGGGAGTTTTCATCAGGTCTTTGTTTTCTGTATTTTTTCCCCCAATCTACTGTTGATCGATATTTTTTGTTTTTTAAAACTAGAACCACACAGGTCATCTGAACATGGGTCACTATACGGCCCTGTGCTACCATGCCTCAGCCCGGACCTGGCACTGCTTTGACGACTCGCTTGTCAGAGAACTACAGGACAGCCTGGTGCAATCTCCCAACGCCTACATGCTGCTCTACAGCTGCGAGCCTTTCCAAAAGCCAAAGATCCATGGACTGTGAGCTTTGCAAATAACAGACCAAATCTGCCTCTTTGCTTCTGATCACATGCATTTCGTTCTACGTTTCTGGTGCTTGTTGTACTGTTGGCTTCTCCATAACTATTAGAAATAAATTACAAGCTGTGACATAGACTTATGAGTTCAGCGCTAATGTTTAATCATCATGTTATCTTACGACCAGAAGAAGAAATGGACGCCATGCTCATTAGGCCCACCCCAGTCCTTTGTGGCAGTACTTAATACATTTGCTGAAAATATCTTGAAAACACTCATTCACACGCAAAAACTGATTTGAAGCAGTTTTAATAAATAGCCATATGAGTTGAGATTAATATAATCGTTATATCTGAAACACTTTTTTCAGAGCATTGAGGAAGGGAAAAGAAAAGAAAAACATGTACAAGTGAAAAGAAAACACATTATGATCTCATGCGAGGCAATAAAAACAGTCAGGAAGTTCAGAGTCTAATCCGGCCCCTTAAGATCTCTGGTCCGTTCTGAAAAAATAATAATCAGCTTGCTTTGTACTGGCCTTTCACAGTCAGCCAGTTAGTCAGGCAGCACATGTTGACACCAGCACACTTGTGTATGTGACAAAGGTCAATTTCTCATGTTTTCACATTCTCCAGCTCAATTCTAAACACAAACATGAAAGTAATAAAATTTAAAAAAAAAAAATCTAACCAACTCTCCCACAAATAAAAACCAAAGATCACTGGTATGAAGGATTATCAACCCATCCTCGTAAATCTGCCTCTAAGTAGTGTCTGATTATAATAATGTAAAGAGTAAGTATGTTTAACTGACAATAAACTTTACACAAGTAGGCAGGGTTTCCTTTTATTAGCTGAACCGAGCCAGATGGGACAAGATCTCAGTGTCAGTTTAAAGCATTCTGAATTTGAGCACTGAAATTTTAGCTGTTAAACAAATAGGTTCTACATAAAAAACCTAGTGATTGCATATTGGATAAGTGCAAGAATGTGGCTAATATGAACAAACAATCTAAACTTCCTCCTTTCCTCAGGAAGAATGAAAAAAAAAAAAAAATTATAAGTCAGTCACAGTCTCTTCAATCCCCCCCATTTAATAAACAGGAGAAGGCTATACAAGTAAACCCCTAAAACACATGGTTTGCCTTTATGATTATGGTGATATTATGATGGCTGCTACTTTCAAGAAAAAAATAATAATTTGGTCACTTAACAGATAAATACCTTGCCCTTAAGTATTTACATTATTAATGTGCAACATCAGCGTTGGTAGGTATGTACATGCCACACTAACTGTTAATCCTGTGTATGCACAGTACAAGAAAGCTGGATATCAGTTCTGTGATACTGCCGTCCACACCGAGTGCGAAAGAAATGAGAGTGAAGAGCATCTGGACCAGCTGTCAGCCCTACAACACAACTATGGTATAGAAGCCAGATTTAAAGGAGCATCTGTTTAGTCTCTAGATGATCAGTAATGTGAACAGAGGGCATGTTTGAACCGCTATAGGGTCCTCTAGTAGCTGAAGCGCTGCACAGTGTGCCTGCACCGCTGCCCTTTCTGGGACAGACAGAATCTCACGGCCACTCGCCCGAGTTAACCCGCTGCTGCGTGCACCAGGTCCTCAGAGCTGTGATTCTAAAAAGTAAAAGCATTGCTGCTTTGGTGTAGTGCGCCTTCTTCATGCCATACAGCACCATCACAGGGTGGAGTAAAACAGGATGTAGGCTGCAGAGGACTTCACAGAGGAGGTGGAGATTTCAGTCACCTCGTGGTCATCTGAATTTGTACCAGCGCTGTTTGAGGACATTCTTACAGTAGGCTGTGTAATGGCCACCATCTAAACCTCCATAGTGGTTCTGGTAGTGGAAAAGCAAAAAACATTCAACTGTTACTTAAAGACGGGGCTGCTGTTCTCAATGTGTTGTGTAGCTTGCCTGTATAAATATTTTCAGTTTTTTGTCTCAATGTTTAGTGACCAAACTAGGGCTGCAACGATTAGTCGACATTGTCGACCATAATCGACAATAAAGACAGTTGATGACAAATTTAATTGTCGATTATAGTCGTTTTTTTATTACTGATGATTTTATTTTTTAACGGAGTGAGACATCTTCCTGTCTGTCTATCTCTGGCGGGCATGTTTAGTTTAGTTACAACTGGTGAAACTGTGCCAACTTTGTTTTACAGGGAAGAAAAAGTACTAAGTATTTTTTTATGGTTGGAAGATTGGACCGTTACATTTACATCAGCAGCAAACCTGATTAAAATTTTTGAATGAAGTATCCATCTTCCGTGTCTTTACTACCACATTTTCATACCTGGCAAGTTTTTGTATTTAAAAATACGTGAAATTTTCCGTCGCTGAAAATAGAAGTCGCTATGACGCCATCACCTAATTTGCATAATTGGTCATTTGCATGTAGTTGCAATCGAGGCTGTAGGAGAGAGGAATAACATCTTTGAAGAGACAAAAAAATGAAGAAAAAAATACCCTAAATATGTTCAGAACTACAAATAAACTTTATGAAATAACTTAATAACTTTAATGCTTTGCCTAGACCCACATTACATAGATCAATTTTGTCCCGTATTGTTTAATGTTAGAAAATCAAATTTAACAAAAACACTTATAAGGGGTGAGACTGCTAGCTAAGTTCAACCCTCCTCCTTTATCTGGGCCACTGTCGCCAACTTGTGTAAGAAAACTCGCTGTCGCCTGTCTCAAAGGTTGATAAAGGCCGAAGTGAGGTCCGGGGATGGGAGCGGGTAGGCAGGCTCGGTGTTTACAAGAGGTTCGGGGGTTGGAGGGTGGAGTCGAAGTGAGGTCTGGGCGATGCCAAAGTGTACGAAGGGACGCAGTCGCTTTTTGGGAAAAAAAGGTCACTACAGGGGTTTGAAAATCCGCTAAACACTGAGCCCAACCGAGGTCCAGTTGTTTTTCTGGGTTTGTTCCCACTGTCTACACTAGCCAGTGACAGAATTCAGTTTGGAGCGGCAGGAATACTTTTTCAAAATTATTATATTAAAATACAGGAAATTTACGGGACAATAATACGGGAGGACGGTGGGACAGAGGGGTAAAATACGGGAGTTTCCCGGCCAAAACGGGAGACTTGACAGGTATGCATTTTAAATAACCTTATGCTAAATGTAAAAGCTGATAGCTAAATAAGTGCCATTTCATAATTATGTGATTCATAATCCGATTAGTCGACTAATGGTTTCAACAGTCGATGACTAATCAACTATCAAAACAGTCATTATTTGCAGCCCTAGACCAAACACATTTATGTAATTGTACTTTACAGAAGCTACTTAGCCAACAGAGCTAATGTGCTGCTCATTTGTCAGAAGTCTGACTGTAGTCTCCAGGTTTAGAGGCTCACATCCACCCCACTCCCCACCCACAAAAAGTCCTTTTACATTCAGGAACACACATAAATAAAGAATTAATTGAACAACTTTACAGCAGCAGTCATAATTTCTACTTACAGACACTCCATAAAGATTGTATCTCTTCAGGCTCTGTTTGGGTCCGATGACGTACTGGGCCAGGTCCAGAGTATCTAAAGGGAAGTCTACAGATGTCTGCAGCTTTTGCTTCCATCTACCCTCATAGGAGAACCTGCAGGAAGCACCCCATAACAGAAAAGAGTGTCAGTGCCATAAAAAGCACTCCTCATTTTCCCCAAAAAGTCAAAGTGAGGAGTGAAAAAGACAAATTAAAAATCCTTGTGCTACAGACCGTTTTAAGTGCACCAGGACAATGGGTGGGACCTTCCAGATCTCCAGTTTTTTGGTGGAGTCTCTGTGGGTTTTGCAGTGTCTGCAGAACACCTTGTTGTTGTCAGTCAGCTTCTCTTCCTTGGAGAACAGCTTCAGACAATCCTAATTGGGAGCAGCAAATTATAATCACTCATGATAAAACATACAACTGTTTGCATGTTCATTTTTACTAGCTCTGTTTCTTACTGCCTTGTTGAGACTCCTTTTACATTTACATTTAACTCAAGAGCAATGATCTATGCAACCATAATGCATTCACTTGCCCAGTTTTTCAGAATAATCTTGTTAATTCAGAGAAACAAATGTTGTGATGTGAATGCGTTGGATACCGGTCTACGTGCTTGTCAAGAGCTCACATCTGATATGCACTGACCTGTAGGGAGCACTTGCTGGTGGAGGCCAGAGGCAGCGACAGGTACATGAAGGTCTCAAATGTCCGTGACTTGCGATGGCAAGTCAGACACTGCACAGTGGACTTGAACTGACCCTGGAACAGCGCTACAATGATGGACTCATTCAGAAGCTTGTGTTTGCTCCAGGCCAGGTCAGCAGCTGTCTGATCATCCAGATGGTCGTTTTCCTCTTCCTTGTACCGCTTCCTGTTGTCCGCCTGACCAGAAGTGAAAACAAGAAATAAAAGTTACAGAACAACTCCAAGCTAAGGGTTAGTGGAACCTGCCTTTGTGATTCAACTAAAGCTCAATGAATAATGGCAGATAATCGATATATCACCTATAGATATCACGTTGCAGGTAGAAGTGAAAACTACATACAGAATTTTCAAGCAATAATCTCTGTATTCACCTAATGTCTTTCAGCTTGTTAGCATGCAGTTCAGCCAGGTCACTCTCAGTATGACAGGCAGGAAGACATGGCAGGTTAACACTTGCTAATTAATATCTTATTAATTAGTATGATAAAAAAAATTAATTATCTCAGAGAGACAAAGTGGATTGGGACTGGGCCAGCCTGATGGCACACAGGTCAGAAGTTCACACAAAAGAGACACGATGAGATGGAGTGTGTCATGAAGAAATGCATGTAACCAGTTGCTACAATCTAATCACCACCCTATGCTCAGAAAAGGAGTGAATAGCTTGATAAGGAAAATGGGGCGACTGTACTTCTCCAAACTAACCCCAGGTGGAGACATTAAGCTGATACTATAACAGCATGTAGCAGTTGTCTTCTGTAGGAAAAATGGCTAAAAACAAAAAAAACAAGCACTATCTTTGAGGTTCTGGAAAATTTTAAAATATAAACATGAAAATCACACTAGGGGATATTCTTTCCTGTCCTGAACTAATTTTACAAATTTAACTAGTCTTTTCCCCACTGTCTAAATGCACATGAAGCCAGTAACAAAATAAATAAATAAATAAATCAGTTGATACAGGCAATGAGCATGTCTTGGGTCAACATGCACAGAGGTTCTGACAGAGCATCAGACCAGACAGATGCAGACATGTCACACGCACACTGCTGCAGGAGGACCAAGGACACACAGCTATTTACTTACTCTCTAATTTTGCCATCAAAATGAAACCCAGTGAAAAAACAGAAAGAAGGAAAATGATAAAAAAGACTAGGTTTTTATTGTTAACAGGCAAGTGTGTAACAACATACAGGGATACTAAAAGGAAACCTGAAACGCTGTGGTTCAAAGGAATAAATTACTCATTGTTAATATTGAAATCAGAGTGCGCATATTTAGAGGTTAATGGTTCTCGTTTCCTGAAACCATTGTAAGACTTCATTTATGCCTAACTGGTGGTTGTGTAAAAGCTCTTATTAAATTTTCACACTACCTTGTTGAGGTCCTCATGAAGCCCATCCATGAGGAACAGCAGCAGCTCCTGGGAGTCTTGCTGGTCATAACCAGCAAACTGCTCATTAATCTTGCCTATGGTGATCTTGAAGTCTCGTGGACTGATGCACTTGTACAAACCACCCCACAAGGCCTTCATGATCACACCAAACTCCTCGGCCACCTCCCCTTTGTGGCCAAGAATATTGTACCTGGTAGAGGAAGAGAACGGATGCACAGGTGTTATACATTTCACCTCATACAGGCCTCTTTATGACAGACAATTCCACTTATCTCAGATCGGACCTGTTAATATCCTCTAGGTAGTAATTGTTGTTGAAGTAATCAGCCAAGGCAGGCGTGTTGCAAAGACACTGTAAGATTGAGTTCATATAGCACGTGTTGCCGAGGTTACGAAGACCAGTCAGAGATGCGCCCAAACCGCCAAATGTGGGATTCAAGTTGCGAATTTTGGCTGCCGATGGACGCACAATCTCCACTTTAGAATAGACTTTAGCAGGTGCAGGTCTGGAACAGCAAGGAGCACAATGAGAAAATGCCAGACACACAATCAAAGGAAGTACAACAGTGTAATATAAATAAAGAAATACAGGCAGTCAGTTTATAATAAATGCCAGAAGACTTTGAGACCTGGGTTACATATTACTGTTGCTTTAACGGCACACAAAAGACTGTAAAACAGATTCTAACTAAACATGAAAATACAGAAAAAAAACATGAAATGTTGATTAGACAGTTCTATGGAGCTTACCATCCAGACATCTTTTGACCACTAAATTACTAACCTGATCCCAGAGTCTCTAACCTAAAACCAACCAGAACAGGGTGAGCAAGCTTCACATGTCTATACACAGCCAGTGGCCTGAAGAAACACCCTACAACAACTGCCTGAGCAAATACTATCAAAAACTATTCTTTATTTTCTATCCTCTAACATGCAGCTATTTTCTGGTCACTTAAAAAGTATTCATATGTGCACGGTGCGCCTTACTTGGTTTCTCTGTTGATGGTGGGTGTGATAGCGGCAGTGGTTGGGGCAGTGGCCTTCTTCTGAGCCTCCTCTCTCAGGTCCTGACTGATGTCAGGGGAAGAGTAGGAGCGCTTCAATTTTGACTGCTCCCGCTCTCGTTCACGGTTGGTGTCTGGCTCAGCTGGTTGTGGTGGCTTCTGTTTGACTGTTGGTGGTGTGGATGGTGGGGTCTGGGGAACGGTGACTTCAGGAGGGTACAAGTGGACACGATTGGTTGGTGAATGGTAGTATCGGTAGGTCCCCGTCACTGTGTCAAGGAACTAGCCAAAAAAAAAAATGACGCAAAGGGGGGAAAAAAACATTTGGCAAGACTTAAGATATACGCCTTTAAACGTTCACCCTAAGTTATTTCAAATTAGTCATTTTATTTCAGGCTTTGATATCTGGTACCTTCATCCAACCATCGGGAAGACCTGGAACACTCCTGCCCATCTCCTCACTCCTTGCTCTGGTCAGAGGCTCCCTCTGTGGATGGAAGGACACACAGACACAGAGCAAAGGAAAACCAAAGTTTTAGATTCTCATATATTGTATTATTGTAATTACACTGCTTAAAAGACAAGCATGGAACCAGAACTACAGAAGAGCACCAGTCTCAAATATAGCTAAGAAGGTTTAGGGTTGTATTCTGAAGACCCACAATATACACATGCCAGATTTATATGAGAGGATTTTCACCACTTGATGCTTTATCTTCGCAAATTATTACCGTTTGGGCTCTACTCGTCCTACTTTAGCTCTAGGAGCCAAACTAGGTTCAAATTCTTCACCTCATCAAATCAGTTTAGTGGACTGTGTCTTAAAAAAAAAGAAGCACACATGCATGTACAGATTTATGGTTTCATAATTATTTGATGTACAATTATGATGAAGGATTTCAAAAGTTTAATTTTTACCAGACACCACGGCCTTGTGGGACGGCCTTAAACCTGCATTTATTTAATCATCCCTCCATTTACAGGGGTGAAATGAAGTATTAAAGTGTGGCAGTGATTAACACTTAAAATCAATCAACCAATCAATAAATAGGGCTCACCTTAATTTCACTAACAATATGGTTGGGAGCTGGGGAATCCAAAGACATACTCTTTGAGGGTGTGTCAGAGTTCTGCTCTTTTCCTCTTCTCTCCTTCTCATCCCACGCCTTGTTCTCTTTGTTTTCCTCGTCTTCTGCCTTCTGCCTTTCCAGTTTCCTCTTCTCCTGATGTCTTCTCTCCTCCTCTTCTTTCCTCTTCTTCTCACTTTCCTCCCTTTCTAGCCGCTCTTTCAACTCCTTCTCCCGTTTCTCCTCCTCTAAACGACGCTGCTGCATACGCTTCTCCTGCTCTTGCTTTGCCTTCTCCATCAATGCCACTGCTTCAGAGTGTATCTGACTTTGTTCTTCTTTAGACAGAGAGGTGTTGGGAACAAAGGATGGTTTGGCTGAGCGGTCAGGGACAGATGGGCCATTCTGGGTGGAGTCCTTTGCTGACCCGTTTTGGCTCGGCTTAGGTTCAGGTTTCTTGGTACGGTCAAACTGGGACAGGAGAACAGTCATGTTTATTGACACATTTGGAGTCCTTAATGCTTTCCATTCTCCAAAGGTTTAATAGTTATCTGGGTAAATACAATACCTGTGGGATTGCCTTGGTTGTTGCCTGGCTGGATGTGCTTGCAGAAGGAGCCTTCTTATCAAAGTCCTGCCCAGAATTTGTGGAGCCTGTGACAGAGGAATCAACACTGTCCGGCAACCGATCAGCGATTATGGAAGTTTTAGATGCTGGGGGTTCTGCTGGTATGACCCCATTCACTAGCACAGGAGCTGATGGTTCCTGAGGCTCAAGTGAAACCTCAGGCTCTGGTTGAGGTGGAGTTGGAAGTTTTGGCTCCTCAAGGGATGGGTAGCTAAAGTTCACTGTTCAAAACATCAAAGAAAATGACTAATTGATGAGCAATACCAGATTTTGAAAGCATATTGTGGTTTTTCATGTTCTATCTGCTAAAATGACAAAATATAGTATTATAGAGACACTTGTCATAAACTGTTCTGGTGATACTCACACTGAGGGAGGGTGTTGGTAATGCTTTGTCTAGGTGGTCGAACTTTAGCATTGGTGGTATACATGGGGTAAAACAACAGCCAGTTCTCATAGCCACCCTCCAGCACCAGTGGCTCGCTACGCAGAATGGTGATGCTGTCCCACTGTAGAGTTTTCAAACACAGTAGTGTAATTTAACATGAAATCATGACTGTTGATATTCACACATAAGCCAGTAGATAAAGGCAACCCCCCTCCACAGACACAGTTACCTTAAAAAGAGCGTCTTTGAGGCTCTGCAAGGTGGTCCCTAGTTTAAGGTCAGTGATAGAACTGAACCAGTCCAAGAGGATGATATAATCCACGAATCCCCGCCGTCTCCAATGCTCTTTGGATGCTTCTGGCAGCTTTGCTTCAATCTGATTCACAGTGATTCTGAAAAGTCATAACAATTCAGGTCAGGAGGTCAGTTTTTCCACAAGTTTTTACAGATAATAACAAAAACCAGACACAAAAATAACAGAAATTAGAAAATACAGCCCATTCATATTATGATTCCCATAAATCAATAATGAATTGCACATCCCATGTTACAACAAATCAAGTTTGAAGCTTCTTCTCTCACCCTGGGCTGATGGCCTCCTCGGGCACGCTGATGCAGGTTTGAGCTGGGACCTGAATGTGAGATTCCTCAAAATCTTGGTGGCTGCGAGCATCCATGACAATTATTGTGATCGTCTGGTCCTTCATCATGTTGAAAAGTTTCTCAGCCGTGATCGCACCAGTAGGCAGTGCAGCTGTCAGACAAAATCCGTAAATCAACACTAACAAATCTGTCACATTCAAATAAAACTTCAGGGGTCCGAAGTTTTCCATCTTACCTTTTGGGGTTACATTCTTCAGTTCATTCTGCTCTCCTTTCACCTGTGGCATACATCCGCAAACACAATCATTTCATTAGCTTGTTAACATTAATTCATCTATACTTTGCCCTTCTACTAAAAGGTGCATAAAAGAATCATACCAATTTCAATACAGGCATTCACTTATTAAATAATTAAGCGACAAGGGTTTGCATTATTACAGACTCATAACTGTTTAAATCCAGTAAGTATAAAGTCAAGTCCACTGCAATGCCCAGTTAGGCAAAGAAAACAAAATATATGAAGATTATATATTTATATCTCATCCCATTTTCCAAAAGGCACACAAATGCTGTATGTAATAAATGTCTCACTCAATAAATGTAACCCAAATATCCACCTGCAAAACTTAATTCTTATACTCTGCTATAGTTTAGGTTCTTTTATGAGGGTGATTTATTTATGCAGTATTTATGTAAAAGCAAATCTTGTAAACTCTATATCGAAAGGTTACATATCAGAAAGTGAGAGTTTTTAAAAAAAAATAATATACACTCATTTTGAATCTGCAACATATTTCAAAAAAAGTTGGGACAGTGGCAGATTCACCACTTTGTTGCATTACGTCATGTTTTAAAAACTCTGTAAGAGGAACTGAGTAAACCAAGTGAGGTAGTTAAGAAAAAGTGCTTTCCAGTTACTATTTGATATCAGATTTCAGCTGCATACAGGTCAGAACCTCCTTTAACATATTTTTTTGTTTTTATAATTGTCCAAGTGTTTTCACTGAGGGACAGATCTGGAATGCAGACAGACCAGTTTGGCCCTCATGAATTATTTCTGAGCATTGATATTCTGATATGTGCAGAATGTGGCTTGGCACAATGCCCTATTTTACTGGAAAACCTATAGATTTTACACAGCACAAACAGGATCTTCGCAGAAAAGCAAGTTCAATTCACCCACCAATATACTTTGCAAAAAGTATGCACACGCAGTATAGCCATCATTTCAAACCTCCACCTTTTTGCTGTCCTTCTTGTTTGCGGATGACGGTTTTGGAGAGCCCCGATCGCTATCTTTCTCTGTCATTTCCTCCCTCCTCTTCTTTTCCTCTTGTCTCTCCTTCTCCTCGAGTTTTTTTCTCACCTCAAACTCTTCATACCTGTTCAAAATATAAAAGATCATGTAAGTAAAACAAAAACAAATTTATTGATATCTTATTTTGCAGCATATGCATTAAGAAAGTGAGCATAATCCAAGACAGCTGAAGCCTCTAACCTGAGTTTAAGACTTTCAGAGAGCTTTTCAGCTTCTTCAATGGCTTTCTTAAAGCTGTTTGTGCCGAGCATAGTCAGGAAATACTCCTGTGCACGTCAGAAAACAATTCAGGTAAATAATCTATCTTCACATGAGAAAAACATTCAATTAGTAACACAGAAAGAGGGAATGAATGTATAAATATTAGGTATACCGATTGCTGCTTGAAGTCAGGTCTCTTTTTGATTATGTCATATACTGTCAAATACTTCATGTACAGCACATAAGCTTTCTCCTCATCTCTGTCCAGACGGCACTCCTCTGCCGCTTTGAAGATTTTGCAGGCACTCTGGACATAGCTGCAACGCAAAAAATTTATATATATCAATGAGAAATTTACAAATCCTTGGTGTTATTGGAGTCTTTTAGACTGTCTTGATCACTTCTACTGCAAAGACATAACATAGTAATATTACCTTCTGGTGCTTGTCTTGTCTGGTTTAATTTCAGCTTTTTTATTGAGGTCACCCAGAGAGGTGGACAAATACAGCTCTTTGACCCCGGTGGATACTGCAGGCATTTTGGCGGATGTGTTCAGTCAAAGCTCACTAGCAGGCAACAGGGTCAATGCACACAAGCTCTGGACATGTCTGGAAAAATATCTGTGAAAGAGGAGAAACACACACACACACACACACACACACACACACACACACACACACACACACACTATATTTATGACACCAAAACAACTACTGCTGCATGGGGGACAAACCGCTAAACAACATTTAAGCCACTGTTAGCAACAAAGTCTCAGAGAAAGAAAAAGTTTTCTCGTGCCATCAGCCGTCATGAAGCATTTTAAAATGTCCAAAAATGAGAACAGGTTAAGCCGAAACCACGACACGTCAAAGACAGACCACTATTTAGCCAAGACACGGCGCCGTGGCCAGCATTAGTTAGCGCCTGGCTGTGATGAACTGACCCAGGATGTGTCAACAATGACGACAACAACATAGTATTCTCGCTAACGTCAGTCGCTGCCCTCCTGCCTCCACTGGATGCCTGTAGACCAGCTAACGGGCAAGCAAACTGACAGTATTCGGTCTAAACCACAAACCTACCACTTGGCTGTTTAAAAGACAGTTTAGCTACTTAAAAGTGCACTGAGCTTTGTTACCTTCCTTGTTAGCCAGCTAGCTACGTCAGTTAGCAAGCTGCGAGCTCACGTAGTTACGTGTTAGATTAGCTGCTATAAGCTATTTCGCTACAGCACAAAGCAGTCAAGTACAAAACATAACATCCTCCATATCACTGACGTCTATATGCTGGCAGACACCTTGGCAATGTATGGTTAGTTTTAAAACTACCTTCTTCTGATCCGTTCCTTACAGTTTAGCCACTTTTTGACAGCTGATTCCTGATTTCTTGTTCCGCTTCCTTTTTTTTCCGCCCCTCCTCCTCCGCCCCCTTTTCTTCTTCCTCGGTTAATTTTTTGATTTTGGCATCCTTAATATTACTGCCACCTTCTGGTGTGATTTTTTCTTCTACTAGACCTGTTTCATATGTCTTTGCTGTAAACATGCTGTTGCGCATCTTGTAATTTCTTTGAACTGCTACAAAGACTTATACTACTACATAAGTCTATATAGTTACAACTTTTAGTCCAGGTTTATATTGTCCAGCTATTAATTTGTTTATGTTGGCTTTCGTTTGTATATACAGCTGTGTGAAAAGAAAGTTTTCACAGGACTCTATGTAGTCCTGTTAAAAACTACACCTTTACTGCTTTCATAGGAATTAAGAGGGTAACTAGCTGCTAGGTGCTGCTAATCAAATGCACCTGATTAACAGATCACCAGCAAGTGTTAGCACCTCTATAAAAGCAGAAAATTTGGCAGTTTTCAGGTCTGGAGCATTCAGGTGTGTTTACACAGTCCCACAGTCTTCCCAGGAATTCACCCCAAGGTCAGATTGTAATTAAAAAAAAAAAAAAAAAGCTCAGAGAAAATGAAAATAAAAAACAACCAAAAAACGAATCAAAACAAACAAACAAACAAATACCAAGGAGCTATAAGTCAGACTCTACAGGCCTCAGTTAGCATTCGAAAGGTTCTTCTTCTTCTTCTGTCCCTAGTTGATGATTGGTGGAGGAGGTCATCCCCATCAATCTTCGCTTGTGTGAGGTCAAGTCAGTGCGTCTTCAGGTCCTCCTCGATTTGCTTTGCCCATGTTTTCTTACGTGTGGTACATTCTCCAAAAGGCAGGTTGTTCAGAAGAGCTGATGCAGTAGACAGTCCACATCCATTCGGCAGACATGGCCAAACCAGCACAACCTTTGCTGTTAGATTTGTGTGTCCATGGTCAATTACTGTTGACACCAGTTGTGGATTTTTTTGTCGAAAATTTAGTCACATAGCAAGACTCCAAGAATTGGTTGCAGGCAATGCATTTGGAACACGTCAAGCTGGTTCAGATCCAGTTTAAGTATGGTCCAAGTTTTGGATCCCTGCAAGAGGATGGGTAGAATCAGCGATCGGTAGAGATGAATCTTAGTCCTCAAGGAAATGTTAGGCTTCTTCCACAAACATCACCTGTGGGAGCCAAACACTGAGGCCACCTGTCTGATTGTACTGTGGACCCTCGCTGTCATCGCCACCTTAATTTCTTGGACCAGTGAACCAAGGTGCTTAAACTCTTGAACCTGCTCGATCTCTATGCCCTTAAAGTAGACAGTGGCCCATGATCCATCCTTTGTGAGTCTTGTCTGTACTGATCTTCAGTCCAAACGGCTTTGCAGTGTGAGCAGTGTCATATAGGATATCTGTGGCCTTGACATCATTGACTAACATGTGGTCGGTCACAAAGTCATCATCAGCAAATTGTACTCCTTGTCAGCCCTTAAAATCTTTCCGCATGATGGGATTGATGACGATGTTAAACAGGAGTGGAGAGATCACGTCCCCTTGAAGGTTAAAGTTCATGGCAGTAGAAAAAGACTAAATAAGTATGGCTTGTTTGTAAGTGTTGCCAGGAGAAATTCTCTTCTCTCCAAAAAGAATATAGCAGCACAGCTTAGGTTTGCAAAAATGCATCTGAACAAACCACAAGACACAGAATATTAGCACAAACACCTCATACCAGCTGTCAAGCACGGTGGTGGAGGGGTGATAATTTGGGCTTGTTATGCAGCCACAGAACCTGGGCAGCTTACGCTTATTGAGTTGACCCTTCTCTGTATACCAAAGTATTGGTATACAGAAATGTGAGGCCATCTGTCCAATAGCTAAAGCTTGGGTGAAAATGGCTTATGCAATATAGCAATGGCTCTAATCTATAAAATAATGGCTGGAAAAGAAAAGACTCAAAGTGTTGCAATGGCCCAGAGGGACCTTTAAAAGACCTTAAGACCATAAACGCTTGCCTGCAAATGTCAATGAACTGAAGCAAAGCTGTAAAGAAAAGTGGGCCAAAATTATTTTACAAGCGTCTGAGAGACTGATAAAGTCATACAGGATATGATAGCTTCAAGTTATTGCCGTTGGGTACTTTATTTTTCACAGGACTCCATGCAGTCCTGTGAAAACTTTCTTTTTCACTCAGCTCTATCTGCTCTTCAAACGGACAGCTGAGGTTGAACCAAATGTTTTAGTCAACATGAAGAAAGTTTGCTTCTAAGTAGGCTCTAACCTTCAGCTTCTTTTCTTTCTTCTATGCTGATGCTCTTCCCTCATATACCAGGAATATACACACATCTACATATGTAATTCCTTTGTACATTGCGGATATTGTACGTCAAGTATTGTATTGTACTGTAGTTATAGTCAGTTTTGAAAATTAAAAAAAAAATTTTTTTGATCTGATGAAGCCATGTAAAATAGTCTCACCGGACAACAACAAAGTGCAGCATTTGAAAGCAGAATGTAATTGTCTTTCCTCAGGAGTTCCCTGTCAGCAGTTATTCACACACCCACCCCAGGCAGCTTTACAACCAGTCTGATCTGTTGGGCACACAGTGGTTCAAATGGAGCAGATAAGGGCACGTTCAGGGGCACCTCAGTGGTCATAAGGGAAATACAAGTGCTACTTTTATCACATCCATAGTATAATTGAATAAATCAGCTGTCGAGTTGTGAAATTTAAATGAAAATGATAAAAGAAAGGGAAATAAAATGGCACAAAACAAAACTGTTTCCCATTTTTTAACCTCTGTTCACAGCCAGTCTAATCATTAGTCTTTCTTTTCTGCTCGTCACGTGTTTGTTTTCTCTTTTGGTTTGTCTTATCAAGCTCAAAGTTTTCTTTGTGATAGGCTTATGTCGCTCTATTATTTTCAGCTTATTTGAATAAAAGCAGCAGAATAAGACCAAATAAGAAGCACTCTCACTTTGATGTCACAGGGCAGCGATCAGGCTTCATTGCACAATTATGCTTAAACCTGCTTTCATCAGGCTCAGCCTCTCAAATGTAAAAGCACACAAAGAACACAATAGTCACAGTGTGCTGTGCTCCATATCACATAACACTTATTTCTGTGTATTGTAACACACCCACTCTTGCCATTAGTCATTGCATGCTACATGATGCCCCACATAACATCAAAACTCTTATTATTGATCAGATTCAAAGAATTTGTTTGGCTACTTTAGAAGAAATGTTAACCTATGTAACGGTTTGGAAACTAGATGTCCGATATCTTACAGTAATCATATCAGCAGAATGTGCAAACTTTAATAGTTGTTTTACTGATAATAATTTTTATTAACGGTAAAAATATAAACTTTTTTAAAAAAGTAAAAAAAATAGTAAATTGTTAATAAACAGTTTGTAAACTGTCTATAAATATTACTTAGCTGGTAAGTTGCATTTGAGGTTAAGAAATACTGTTTAATGCATCTAATAATATTATATGGATTTTTAAAAAGTGTGTATTTATAAACCATTTTTTAAAGAGTGTATTAGGCAGATGGTGTTGCAGTGATGCAGCTCACATAACAGTGAGCCCAGAGACTGCATTTCATGTCCTGTGTCATTCTCAGATGGGTTAGGATCAGGTAAAGGTTGTTGTGGTTTTGGTTAAAATAGACCCATTCATAACATTCATAACATTAACCCTGCACACTGAAAAGGATACCCAGTGCCTTAAATGCGACACCAAAGGGCCCGTGTCATGCCTAAATATCCATATAATTACCACTCACTTTATTTCACCACATCCAGCTTGAACTCTTTTTTTCTCTCTTTTTTAAATTTTATTTATTTATCTATTTTTATTTTATTTTATTTTTTAATTTAAAAATGTTTTTTTGATTTTTTAAAAATTTATTTTTTTTGTTTATTTATTTTTAATTTATATTTATTTATTTATCCAGCTTGATTTCTTGATACAAGGCTGGAAGGAACTTTGCTTTCCTCTTGTTTAGACCTAATTCTGACCCTACCATCTGAGTATCGCAACAATCAACTGATGAGAGCAGGCAATGTTTTCCAATCTTCTGTTGTCCAGTTTAGGTGATCCTGTGCAAACTGTAGCCTCAATTTCCCGTTCTCAGGTGAGATGAATGGCACACGGTGTGGTCTTCTGCTGCTGTAGCCCATCTGCTTCAAGGTTTTCTGTGTCCTGCATTCAGAAATGCTTTTCTGCATCTTGGTTGTTGTGACATTCATGAGAGTGGGGGTGTCCTCACAACATATAAATCACCACAATGCCTGTTTATGTTTCAGCTTGTTTCTTAATCCTAGTTTGAAGTGTTTGGTTGCTGGGTCTCACTGAGTTGCGTTTTGCAGCATTTGAAGGGATTTGGATATTGGGCAAGATCACATGCATGTCTTCCCCCACACACACCACACACACACACACACACACACACACACACACACACACACACACACACACACACAAATAACAATGAATAGAAAAACAGGTTGCACATGGCAAAGATAAACATCTTTTGATGCTTTAATTTCAGTGTGCTCGGTCCCAATAGTGCATGCTTAGCATGTTTGATTTGTGGTTAGATTTGCATCCAACAATTGGTTTCCCCAAAGCACCACATGAGCGCTATCACATGCTGACCACAATGGACAGTAAACAGTGCAGCATGTGAACAGTCCAGGTGCTGCTAAAGCTTTTGTCAGGGTTTAAAAGGCTGCAATAAGCTATGACATAAATGGGCTTTCCCACATCATCTCAGTACCTTTTACTGTGTATGCATTTATAGTTCTTTAAAAAAAAAAAAAAAGCATTATCATCATCCATTGCAAATATTGCTCATCATTATCCAATATAATTTGTAATTCACTGGGGCAAGATGAGATGAGGACTGAAGGTTAGTTGTATCAAGCTGTGTATCTTTTTGTTTCCCTAAAGATTGATTTAACCTTTAAACAGATCAGTCATTTTCATATAAACAACATGTGTGAAGCTCAGACGCATCAAATCATGGAATATTTAATTCACAAAAAATAAATTAATAGAATCAAATCAAAATATAAATGTTGGGAGGGTTCCTGAACCCCAGTTTGAGAATATTATAATCTGCATATAATTTGAGTCTGCAAATAAACTGTTTTTTCTCTGTGCTGACCGTATTAGTTTCTGAACAGAGGAATTAAAGGATAACGCTCCAAAAATAATGTAGTTTTACCTAAACTATCAATAACACTATTGATTATATTATTGTAATACTGTATCATTTCACAGGGATATGAAAAAAAATCTCTGGCTTGTGGCTGCAGGAGGAAAGTAAATATTTAGTACAAATGTGAAGTCAGTGAATGAAAAAGAATACATGAAGGGCATTTGCTTGGTGGTTCAAATGCGTCACCAATTTGGGGCGTGTTCTTCACAACAGGATCTATATAGTTGTGTGATCTCTGCTACCAAATACACAAAGCATCACCTGTTACACACAACAAAGTATCTCGAGGACGTCTCTTCTCCGAAAATGCAGGGTGAGGAATACAATCGCAGAGGTAATCATGGACTCATTTTGGCTACACTAATGTCAATATTTCACTTCAAATGACAACAAGCACACAATAAAAAAAAAAAATTAAATATGAATGAGAATATCACTGCAGCTTTAACAGTGTCTCTTACTGATCAGGCAAGGAGATGGTGGACTACATCACGAAGTACCTGGGCTCCATCAGGGAGAGGAGGGTCATTCCAGATGTGAAACCAGGTTACATGAGGCAGCTTCTTCCTGACGCTGCGCCTACAGAGCCGGAGGACTGGGAGAATATCTTCAACGACATTGAGAAAGTTATCATGCCAGGGGTAAGTTCCAAGTGTCACAGGGCATCCTAATTTGAATTCATCTTGCGTGCTCAGTTCACTGATATCACTATGGAATACATTTATGGCAATGAAGCAAGTGTTTTCTAATCTCTCTGTCCAGGTGGTTCACTGGCAGAGCCCTCACATGCATGCCTACTATCCCAGTCTGACTTCATGGCCCTCTATGCTCGGGGACATGCTGGCAGATGCCATCAACTGTATTGGATTCACCTGGGTAAGCAACGACCACAAAGACATCGCATCAATGAATGACCATCAACTTCAATGATTTCCTGTTGGTTTGTTTTTTAGGCCTCCAGCCCAGCATGCACAGAGCTGGAAATGAATGTGATGGACTGGCTGTGCAAAGCACTGGAGCTCCCCTACTTCTTTCTCCACCACCATCCTGACAGTAGAGGTGGAGGTATACTGCAGGTGTGTAACACCTTCATCTGTTTATTCCAGAGCCATAATCTTTACAGTCTTTTGGTAACTGGGGACTCAGTATGTTACTGAACTACCCAACTCTCCCGTCAGAGCACAGTCAGCGAGAGTACACTGGTTGCTCTGCTGGCAGCCAGGAAAGACAAAATTCTGCAGCTGCGGGCTGAGCTTGACCAGGACGTGGACGACTCAGTCATAAATTCAAGACTAGTGGCCTACGCTTCAGATCAGGTGAGTGTGACCACTGCTTGCAGCTTTCTATTAACCTGATAAACTAAACCATGAAGCTGATCAGATTATGCTTTTTTAGGCTCATTCCTCAGTTGAGAAGGCAGGACTGATCTCACTGGTGAAGGTCAGGTTTCTGCCCACTGATGAGGAGTTCTCTCTGAGAGGAGACACTTTGAAACAAGCCATACAAGAAGACAGGGCGAGAGGACTTGTCCCCTTCCTGGTATGTGTTTGACATCTCAATGGGACATTTCTGTGGATTACTTTGAATCTTGTAGCTGAGATTGCATACTGCACAACATGTTCAACAACACCTCCCAGATCTATTTAGATCTGTTTTACAAAAAAATTGTTAAAAATAAAAAACCATCTAATACAAAAAAGTTAAGCATAACTATATAATCAGGGCAATAAAAATAATTTTTTGGACAATTCATAAGGCTAAAGTGAGGAACCAGTGTTATGTTGCTAGATCTCATCTGAAATCTTATTTCTCTCCTTTTCAGCTGTGTTCAACTCTGGGAACTACAGGAGTGTGTGCCTTTGATAAGCTATCAGAACTGGGACCAGTCTGTATGTCTTTGAATTTTATTTCCAAATCATTCTGTAGAAATAGGCATTTTTTTTCTTTCCATAAATAAGGAGAAGTCAGAAATTTAAACCTTTTCACAGGTGAGGAAGAAGGACTCTGGCTCCACGTTGATGCTGCATATGCTGGCTCTGCTTACTTTTGTCCTGAGCTCCGTTGGTCCCTGAAGGGCATTGAATTTGCCCACTCTTTTGTTTTTAACCCTTCTAAGTGGATGATGGTCCATTTTGACTGCACAGCATTCTGGTGAGTTGGGACATTTAAGCCATATCTCAGCTCTTTCTCTACAACATCTGGGAAATCAGACCTAGATACTAACTGCAAATTTGAAATGAAGAATGCTTTTATGCTGATAATTTGGTTTACTGTTGATTTCAGGGTAAAGGATAAATATAAGCTCCAGCAAACCTTCAGTGTTGATCCTGTTTACCTCAGACATGAAAACTCACAGGCAGCCACTGATTTTATGGTACGTCATTATCAGTTCTTCACTAATTCAAAATCTTAAAGACTCACCTGAAGTGATGACTTGACTTTTTTCCTTTATTCAGCACTGGCAAATACCTCTCAGTCGACGCTTCCGTGCTCTGAAGCTTTGGTTTGTCATGCGCTCCTTCGGGCTGAAAAACCTCCAAGCTCATATCAGACATGTAAGTGGCATTCTTTTAAAATATCAAATATTAGACTTCCATTAAACAAAGAGTATTTAATGTGAAGATTACAGCTCACTATACCTTCATAACTTTCTTTTTTTTTTTTTAGGGGATTGAGATGGCAAAACTTTTGGAGTCTCACATTAAGAGCGACCCAAATTTTGAGGTTCCTGCTAAGAGACACCTTGGCCTGGTGGTCTTCTGCCTGAAAGTATGCAACTTGTACTTGAAATGTGCAGGAAACTATAGAAATGTTGAAATTATAGCTGTGTTGAGTAACAACTTTCACCAGCTAATCATTACTGAGATGTGCAAATGTCCCTCTTACACCTTGTTCAAAGGTGGTTTAGTGATATATTTGAATATGGGCAGCTAGTTAAAGAATGCACAGGTGAAATGGCAGAGCAATAATAGTGAACATAAAAACAGTTCAAACTTTGGCAAGGGGTGACTACAAATGCATTAGTATGAGCTTTGTGGCCTTGCAACATTTTGTGCCATCTTCTTTGTAGGGAGGGAACGCTTTGACCCAGGACCTGCTGAGGAGACTGACTCGGTCAGGCACCATGTACCTCATCCCTGCAGATATTCATACCAAACGCATTATCCGGTTTACGGTGACCTCACAGTACACTACTGCAGATGACATCCTCAGGGACTGGAGCATTATCACTAAAACAGCTTCCACTCTCCTGGCTGAGATGCAGACTTTGAATTATGCAGACCAGCCACAATCAGGCGAAGATGATGTAATAGGTGATGAAGAATACCAAGACACTGTTTTACACACCGGGTCTGATGAGAACGAGGATGATGTTGCCAGATTGGAAAAAGCTCAAGTGGAGCTGTGGATTGACAAGGCTTGGAATCGCTCTAGGAGACCAATGAGATCTCTTAGCTGCAACAGCGAGCCTCTGCCTTACACTTACATAGGACCACAGTGTGGCTGTGCCTTTGAAACGAAGCCTAGAGATGCTGCAGGTGGTCTCCCTGTGCCTTCAACAACAGGATCTGGTCCTACAATTAAGATTACAGAGATGCCTTCAAATGTTTTGGGCAAACAGGTCCTGAAAAAGCTGACAAAATTCTACAGTGTTCCCAGTTTCTGCAACCAGTGGGTGCAGTGTGGTCGGCACCAGCTGTGCTGCCCTCTGAAGGTTTCACCAGCGGCTCAAAAACACTTATCCCCCACCTGCAGAAGAGTGAACTGTATGTCTTCCTCTCCTGTAGCCAACACAGCTCCCCCTACTACCCCACTGGAAACTGCCACTGCACCTAAACTCCTCTAACGAACCCCAAACCAGCCCAAAGTTGTTCACATCGACACAATATTTCAGCTATTGATTGTTAAGCAGTTTACTTCAGCACAGGCTGTGCTGGTGCTGAGCCATCACAGTCACCTCTTGACAAACTGATGATCTCCAAATTACAGTGTCAGTGATATGGGATTTCCTCATATAAAGGTTATTATAAAGTATTTCAGACTAAACATGAGTTGAAATGTAATGAAATGCATTGTATGTGTATATATATCAATGATGTAGAGATTGTTTGCCATGAATCAATACTATTCTGTTTGAGGCTGCCAATTAAACAATAAAGCTGAACTAATTTAAAAGTCTGAGTCTTCCCTCTGCAATGGAGCTGAATATCTCCTGAGTTATGTACGTAGCCCTTATTGTCTTACAGGTAAAATAAACGATCCCTGATGAGAGCAGAGGCTAAACCTTAATTTGCTTAAAGGTGCCAGTAACTACCAATGCATCTTGCCAGAGAACAAGGTCAGCGTATTAAGAGGATCTGGTTCAAAACACAACTTATGACTGTCTTACTATGGGAAACAAGCAGCTATTGAAATACATAATTTCTTTCAAAACCTTCTTATTGGAAGATTGAATGATTCCAGTGATAAATAATGAGCGTGCAAAAGGTTAAGTACAGTGCTGTGAAAAGGTATTTGCTCCCTTTCCTGATTTTTAAGCTGAGATTTCCTGATTTTGGCTCCCTCAGCTGAGATCAGTTTCATTAGCCACACCCAGACCTGATTACTGCCAGACCTTTTGAGTCAAGAAATCACTTAAATTAAACTCATGTGATAAACCGAAGCAGGCAGGGCCGCCCAGAGGCATAGGTGCCAAATGCGGCTGTATAGGGCCACCTGACCACCAGGGTTCCCCGAAGCTCACCTAAATTGTTCATGAAACTTTTTTTAACATGCCGACGTCCTAAAAGACAGAAGAAACTATTATAATACTCAAAAATTATACAGTTATAACAATACTAATTTAATGAGTAGGCTAATTGCCGAATGATTTCATGTGTCAGCATGCATTTGGGTAGTTCAATAAGAAGAGATCACTTGGAAAAGTTGAAAATTTATTGATATATAGAATTCAATTAATCTATTTGATGGTTAGACTCCGATGGCCCATCGAAGCAGAATGGAATCCCAGTGATTATAGGAATTATGGCAGGACCCCCAGAGTCTAGATGCTGGTGGTGGTGGTGAAGATAAAAATGGAGGTTTGGATGGTGCACTGATTTGGATGAGGTGGAGATGGGGAGGAGTTGGGTTACACGAATGAATCTGCAAGGAAGAATGACAGGTAAGCAGTGAGATTTAAAGTATGCGAAGGGGAGACTGATTGGCTTAAAGTACAGGCAGAAAGACGATTGGTCCAGAGCAATGGTGACACCTTTGAGTTTGACGGCATGGAAAAGCAGAAGTGTTATGAAGAGTAGGCTAGCAGCCAAAAACCCAGGAAAGCAGACAGAGGAATGAAAACAGATCTTCCTTATTGAACTTATGCTTAAGCTTCATTTTGGGGAGGCATGTGCATTGGTAATGCTACAAGCAACCATGATGGTGCATCAGTAATGGGCATTTGTGGATGAGGCTACAAAAGTAAAATATCACAGAAAAGGACCTGTCCCTCTGTGGCAGAGAAGAGGAAATAAAGAAGATTAGAGAGAGAAGAAAGGCAAGAAGACAAAAATATCGTAACATTCCACACTAATGAGGACACAGGCAGTCAGTACAGAGCTCCTTTATTAGCATTCAACTCTCACAGCTCCAGACATGAACTTCAACCAAAAACCAACAACGTTACAACAACGTCAACCCCTACTTCCAACAACATCCAACTTACCATGTTGCCTTCATGTTCCCACAACCATAGGAAAACCCAACAGTCACACAAAACACAGCAACTGAACTAGACTTGCTACACACACACACACACACACACACACACACACACACACACACACACACACACACACACATTAGATCCCTCGCCCCGAGGGATCACATACAAAATCCCAAGATACCCCGGGGTCTTGACCACCTCTGCAGCCTCCCCGATGTTGCCCCCTATCGTTGTGTCTTGCAACCAACAGTCCTCTGTCGCCGGGCCAGACCCGGCCACCCAGCCACACAGGCCCGCGGTCCTCTAGCAGGGATTGCAGCCGGTGACTCCGGGGAAACGTTTCTGAGGTTCCTTCAGGGAGGTCAACTGTGCTCCCATCTGCTGACCCACCTTAGCATCGCCTATGTACTGGATGACAGTCCAATTGTACTTTCTATAGTAATTCCAAAAATTGGAGGCAGAGAACTTGCTTCTTAAAACAATGGTGATGCCTGTAATTGGTAGTTGGACTTGTAGTTTAGTCAGTGCTGTAAACTGAACGCAAAACTGAACACAACACACAGAGAACAGCAGACTGCCAAAATAAAATAGGAAGAGACCAAACACGATACAAATGCAGACTTGAGACAAGCCGAAAAACACAAAAGCCAGCCATGGGGCCAGTGGTGAAGGCGAAGCAGTTTAGAGGCCAGCCATGGGGCCAATGGTGAAGATGGAAACACTCAGGAGGATGACCAGGTGGCCAGCGGCAAAGATGGTTAAGCTCTGGAGGCCGACCGTGTGGCCAGCAGTGAAGACTCTCAGAAGGCTTGGTCAGCAGCCAGCAAAGGAAGCGATGGGACACCTCTGGTGCAGGTGACCTTGGACTCCAGGACTCAGGCTCAGGACACTCAGACAGAGCTGAATACTGCTGTGACTCGAGCTTCTCTGAAGATGCAGGATGCCCTAAATCCTCAGGGACAGCTCTGGACACTTGGGCCAACTGGTACCCAGTGGCTCGGACATAGGGCATTCAGGATACCCAAAACCCTTGAACTGCTGTGCAGGGCGTGCAGCTGTCACCTCAGATGACTGGGGCTGCTGTACAGGGCGCACGGCCATTGCCTCAGATGACTGGGACTGCTTTGCAGGTTGTTCGAAAGGCTCTGGCGGTGACTCTGGGGGGTGCAGGTTGCTCGAAATGCTCTGGCAGTGCAGTAGACTCTGAAGACTCTGGTGAAGACACAGAAAATGGAGCTGTGGCTGAAGACTCCGGAGATGATGCAGGTGACTCAGATGCAGGTGCTGAAGCAGTAGCTGGCGGCTCAGATGCAGATGATGAAGTTGATGCAGGTGATTGCTCTGGCAGTGGAGATGGGCCTGAAGATTCTGACAGCAAACAAGGCATAGATGATGATGCGGATGGCAATGCAGATGACTCAGATGGCTGACAAGATGCAGGTGACTTGAAAGACTGAAAACTCTTGGTATGATGACTGTTGAGACGCTGAAGACTCTGAAGGCGGCTGACGATGCTGAAGGCGTGGCGGCTGAAGACTCTAACGGTGCAGGTTGCTCTGACAGCACAGGGTGCACTGGATCCCCAAACTGGAGCTGTGCAGGGCTTACAGCCAACTCCACTGATGGCTGCCCCACCCACAGAAACAGAACGTGTGCAGAAGTGGGCCTGTCCTTGGCTGCTACCACCCACGGAGATGGAATGGGTGCAGGGACTGGTTGTGCTCTGCACACTCCCATCCTGGGAACTTTTCCATAGCAGGTTCAAAGTCATCACACAAAATGTCTTTACTCTGTCGGCTTGGGAACACAATGAACCAGCCATCCTATTCCGCTTTTCCTGTTCAGGGTCGCGGGGGGGCTGGAGCCTATCCCATCTGTCATAGGGCGGGAGGCAGGGTACACCCTGTACAGGTCGCCAGCCTGTACAGACAACCATTCACATTCACACCTATGGGCAATTTAGAATTACCAATTAACCTAACCCCAGTAACTGCATTTCTTTGGACTGTGGGAGGAAACTGGAGTACCCGGAGGAAACCCACGCAGACATGGGGAGAACATGCAAACTCCACAGAACAAGGCCCGGGCCAAGGTGGATTCAAATCCTTCTAGCTGTTCTAGCTATGAGGCAGCAGTGCAAACCACCACGGCAGAAGAGTTGGGTGGTGTAGCGACTGTATATCTGAGAAAACTGTTGCTGGTGGTGAATAATCCCTCCTTCATACAATGTCAAAAACACAAAATAGAAAAAATCCTAAATCCCAGATGCAAGGCAGAGCTGGAGACAACAACTCAACACCCAGGAGACCAGAGGGGAAAATCACAAAAAACTCTTACAGCTTGTAGGGAACACTGATGACGTGAGAAAAGAAAGAGGAAAACGCAGACAATATATATATATATATATACACAAAAGGTAAGGAGACAAGAGGAAACAGCTGGAATGGACAGGTGAAATAAATGACACTAACAAGACAGGGGAAGCAAACCTAAACACAACACACAGGGAACAGGAGACTTAACGCAACACGGGAAATACAACTAGATACAGGGCACACGAGACAAAGGACAATGAGACAGAGGAACAAAACAGACACTGGAACACAGAAACGTGGGAAGACAAGAAGAATAAAGGGAAACAGGAACTAAATACCAGTAACTATAAGTAATATGATTCAGAAACTATAACAAATTGAGAATCTAAACTGTAAACAAATAAGAACACTGAAGAATTTCAACAAAAACAGAACTTCTAAACCTCAAAACACAAGAACACTGGGCAAAAGGTCCAGGACCATGACAATGTGAAGGCATTCCAAAAGGTTTAGGAGTGTGTTTATGGGAATTTTTTACCATTCTTCCAGAAGTGCATTTTTGAGGTCAGACACTGATGTTGGATGAGAAGGCCTGGCTCACAGTCTTCGCTCTTCTTCATCCCAAAGGCATTCTATCAGGTTGAGATCAGGACTCTGTGGAGGCCAGTCAAGTTCTCCCACACCAAACTCACTCATCCATGTCTTAATGGACCTTGCTTTGTGCACTGGTGCCCAGTCATGTTGAAACAGGAAGGGGCCATCCTCTTGGCTGCAGGAGGAAAGTAAATATTTAGTACAAATGTGAAGTCAGTGAATGAAAAAGAATACATGAAGGGCATTTGCTTGGTGGTTCAAATGAGTCACCAATTTGGGGCGTGTTCTTCACAACAGGATCTATATAGTTGTGTGATCTCTGCTACCAAATACACAAAGCATCACCTGTTACACACAACAAAGTATCTCGAGGACGTCTCTTCTCCGAAAATGCAGGGTGAGGAATACAATCGCAGAGGTAATCATGGACTCATTTTGGCTACACTAATGTCAATATTTCACTTCAAATGACAACAAGCACACAATAAAAAAAAAATTAAATATGAATGAGAATATCACTGCAGCTTTAACAGTGTCTCTTACTGATCAGGCAAGGAGATGGTGGACTACATCACAAAGTACCTGGGCTCCATCAGGGAGAGGAGGGTCATTCCAGATGTGAAACCAGGTTACATGAGGCAGCTTCTTCCTGACGCTGCGCCTACAGAGCCGGAGGACTGGGAGAATATCTTCAACGACATTGAGAAAGTTATCATGCCAGGGGTAAGTTCCAAGTGTCACAGGGCATCCTAATTTGAATTCATCTTGCGTGCTCAGTTCACCGATATCACTATGGAATACATTTATGGCAATGAAGCAAGTGTTTTCTAATCTCTCTGTCCAGGTGGTTCACTGGCAGAGCCCTCACATGCATGCCTACTATCCCAACCTGACTTCATGGCCCTCTATGCTCGGGGACATGCTGGCAGATGCCATCAACTGTATTGGATTCACCTGGGTAAGCAACGACCACAAAGACATTGCATCAATGAATGACCATCAACTTCAATGATTTCCTGTTTGTCCTGTTGGTTTGTTTTTTTAGGCCTCCAGCCCAGCATGCACAGAGCTGGAAATGAATGTGATGGACTGGCTGTGCAAAGCACTGGAGCTCCCCTACTTCTTTCTCCACCACCATCCTGACAGTAGAGGTGGAGGTATACTGCAGGTGTGTAACACCTTCATCTGTTTATTCTAGAGCCATAATCTTTACAGTCTTTTGGTAACTGGGGACTCAGTATGTTACTGAACTACCCGACTTTCCCGTCAGAGCACAGTCAGCGAGAGTACACTGGTTGCTCTGCTGGCAGCCAGGAAAGACAAAATTCTGCAGCTGCGGGCTGAGCTTGACCAGGACGTGGACGACTCAGTCATAAATTCAAGACTAGTGGCCTACGCTTCAGATCAGGTGAGTGTGACCACTGCTTGCAGCTTTCTATTAACCTGATAAACTAAACCATGAAGCTGATCAGATTTGCTTTTTTAGGCTCATTCCTCAGTTGAGAAGGCAGGACTGATCTCACTGGTGAAGGTCAGGTTTCTGCCCACTGATGAGGAGTTCTCTCTGAGAGGAGACACTTTGAAACAAGCCATACAAGAAGACAGGGCGAGAGGACTTTTTCCCTTCCTGGTATGTGTTTGACACCTCAATGGGACATTTCTGTGGGTTACTTTGAATCTTGTAACTGGCACTGCGTACTGCACAATATATAACACACACAATGATTTTAGAGGATCTGTTTTACAAGCAGTTTTTTCTTTTTTGGATGATGTTCCGCTGCCAAATGGCAATTTCTTCAGTGCAACAGATTAAAAAATTGTTAAAAATAAAAAAATCATCTAATACAAAAAAGTTAAGCATAACTATATAATCAGGGCAATAAAAATAATTTTTTGGACAATTCATAAGGCTAAAGTGAGGAACCAGTGTTATGTTGCTAGATCTCATCTGAAATCTTATTTCTCTCCTTTTCAGCTGTGTTCAACTCTGGGAACTACAGGAGTGTGTGCCTTTGATAAGCTATCAGAACTGGGACCAGTCTGTATGTCTTTGAATTTTATTTCCAAATCATTCTGTAGAAATAGGCGTTTTTTTCTTTCCATAAATAAGGAGAAGTCAGAAATTTAAACCTTTTCACAGGTGAGGAAGAAGGACTCTGGCTCCACGTTGATGCTGCATATGCTGGCTCTGCTTACTTTTGTCCTGAGCTCCGTTGGTCCCTGAAGGGCATTGAATTTGCCCACTCTTTTGTTTTTAACCCTTCTAAGTGGATGATGGTCCATTTTGACTGCACAGCATTCTGGTGAGTTGGGACATTTAAGCCATATCTCAGCTCTTTCTCTACAACATCTGGGAAATCAGACCTAGAACTAACTGCAAATTTGAAATGAAGAATGCTTTTATGCTGATAATTTGGTTTACTGTTGATTTCAGGGTAAAGGATAAATATAAGCTCCAGCAAACCTTCAGTGTTGATCCTGTTTACCTCAGACATGAAAACTCACAGGCAGCCACTGATTTTATGGTACGTCATTATCAGTTCTTCACTAATTCAAAATCTTAAAGACTCACCTGAAGTGATGACTTGACTTTTTTCCTTTATTCAGCACTGGCAAATACCTCTCAGTCGACGCTTCCGTGCTCTGAAGCTTTGGTTTGTCATGCGCTCCTTCGGGCTGAAAAACCTCCAAGCTCATATCAGACATGTAAGTGGCATTCTTTTAAAATATCAAATATTAGACTTCCATTAAACAAAGAGTATTTAATGTGAAGATTACAGCTCACTATACCTTCACAACTTTCTTTTTTTTTTTTTAGGGGATTGAGATGGCAAAACTTTTGGAGTCTCACATTAAGAGCGACCCAAATTTTGAGGTTCCTGCCAAGAGACACCTTGGCCTGGTGGTCTTCTGCCTGAAAGTATGCAACTTGTACTTGAAATGTGCAGGAAACTATAGAAATGTTGAAATTATAGCTGTGTTGAGTAACAACTTTCACCAGCTAATCATTACTGAGATGTGCAAATGTCCCTCTTACACCTTGTTCAAAGGTGGTTTAGTGATATATTTGAATATGGGCAGCTAGTTAAAGAATGCACAGGTGAAATGGCAGAGCAATAATAGTGAACATAAAAACAGTTCAAACTTTGGCAAGGGGTGACTACAAATGCATTAGTATGAGCTTTGTGGCCTTGCAACATTTTGTGCCATCTTCTTTTTGTAGGGAGGGAACGCTTTGACCCAGGACCTGCTGAGGAGACTGACTCGGTCAGGCACCATGTACCTCATCCCTGCAGATATTCATACCAAACGCATTATCCGGTTTACGGTGACCTCACAGTACACTACTGCAGATGACATCCTCAGGGACTGGAGCATTATCACTAAAACAGCTTCCACTCTCCTGGCTGAGATGCAGACTTTGAATTATGCAGACCAGCCACAATCAGGCGAAGATGATGTAATAGGTGATGAAGAATACCAAGACTCTGTCTTTACACACTGAGTCTGATGAGAACGAGGATGATGTTGCCAGGTTGGAAAAAGCTCAAGTGGAGCTGTGGCTTGACAAGGCTTGGGATCGCTCTAGGAGACCAATGAGATCTCTTCGCTTCAACAGCGAGCCTCTGCCTTACACTTACATAGGACCACAGTGTGGCTGTGCCTTTGAAAAGAAGCCTAGAGATTCCACAGGTGGTCTCCCTGTGCCTTCAACAACAGGATCTGGTCCTACAATTAAGATTACAGAGATGCCTTCAAATGTTTTGGGCAAACAGGTCCTGAAAAAGCTGACAAAATTCTACAGTGTTCCCAGTTTCTGCAACCAGTGGGTGCAGTGTGGTCGGCACCAGCTGTGCTGCCCTCTGAAGGTTTCACCAGCGGCTCAAAAACACTTATCCCCCACCTGCAGAAGAGTGAACTGTATGTCTTCCAAATCCTGTAGCCAACACAGCTCCCCCCACTACCCCACTGGAAACTGCCACTGCACCTAAACTCCTCTAACGAACCCCAAACCAGCCCAAAGTTGTTCACATCGACACAATATTTCAGCTATTGATTGTTAAGCAGTTTACTTCAGCACAGGCTGTGCTGGTGCTGAGCCATCACAGTCACCTCTTGACAAACTGATGATCTCCAAATTACAGTGTCAGTGATATGGGATTTCCTCATATAAAAGTTATTATAAAGTATTTCAGACTAAACATGAGTTGAAATGTAATGAAATGCATTGTATGTGTATATATATCAATGATGTAGAGATTGTTTGCCATGAATCAATACTATTCTTTTTGAGGCTGCCAATTAAACAATAAAGCTGAACTAATTTAAAAGTCTGAGTCTTCCCTCTGCAATGGAGCTGAATATCTCCTGAGTTATGTACGTAGCCCTTATTGTCTTACAGGTAAAATAAACGATCCCTGATGAGAGCAGAGGCTAAACCTTAATTTGCTTAAAGGTGCCAGTAACTACCAATGCATCTTGCCAGAGAACAAGGTCAGCGTATTAAGAGGATCTGGTTCAAAACACAACTTATGACTGTCTTACTATGGGAAACAAGCAGCTATTGAAATACATAATTTCTTTCAAAACCTTCTTATTGGAAGATTGAATGATTCCAGTGATAAATAATGAGCGTGCAAAAGGTTAAGTACAGTGCTGTGAAAAAGTATTTGCTCCCTTTCCTGATTTTTAAGCTGAGATTTCCTGATTTTGGCTCCCTCAGCTGAGATTAATTTCATTAGCCACACCCAGACCTGATTACTGCCAGACCTTTTGAGTCAAGAAATCACTTAAATTAAACTCATCTGATAAACTGGCCATCCAGCCAGCGGTGAAGGCAAATCAGTTCAGGAGGCCAGCCACGGGGCCAGCCACGGGGCCGGTCGCGGGGCCAGCAATGCAGACGGACAAACTCAGCTGCAGGGCCAGCAATGAAGACGAATAAGTTCAGGGGGGCGGCTGTGGGACCAACGGTGAAGGCAAATCAGTTCAGGGGGCTGACCACGGGGCCATTGGCAAACATTTCCAGCTTGTGCTGTTACCTGTGCTGTTACCCGTGCATCACAGGTTATTGCTGTGCCAAACCATTTGGAGTTGCCAGTTTTGTTACCAACAGACCAGCTGGCTGTATCTAGATCTGAGTATGTGGCAGCACAGAAGGCAGATCCCACCTTATTTAGTTTATTCAACCAAGCTGTTCCAGCATCAGCAGTGAGGAGTTCTGCTCAGTGCTATTTTGTCTTTGATGGGCTCTTGATTAGAAAGTGGGTCCCAGTGAACAGTGTTTAGGAGAGCTAGGATTACAAGTTGTTGTTCCAACATCTCTATGAAAACAAGGAATAGCAGATCACCTGTGTGTCTGGAAGACTTATGAACATGTGTTGCAACATTTCTTCTGACCAAGGTTAAAACAGGATGTTGCACACCCCCTGGGCCACCCCTTGTCCTCTGGTGAAGAAGGCAGATTCCTGTTTGCGACCCTGTACAGATTACCAAAAGGTAAACAGTTTTACAAAGCTAGACTTGTACCCTCTTCCTAGGATGGAAGATTGTATCAAGTAGAATTATGTAAGTAAAATACAGCTAATTATGAAAGTAAATTTGATCTTTTGAAAGGGTACTGGCAAGTGCCACCACATTTTGACCGGCCTTTCAAACTTCGAGTAGATGCCAGCCAAGTGGTTGTTGGGGCTGTACTCGTTCAGGAGAATAAAGATGGAATAGATTATCCAGTAAGCTTCTTTTCAAAGGGGGGGTTACGCAAGGTGAGTCCAAAAAGAAAAAGAGCTTCCAGGAGTGTGGGCAGGTAAGTGCTGGCTGTTTCTTGAGAGAAGGTAAGCAGTGTGGGTAGTTAATCAGTTTCAGGGCCAGGTTGAAGGTTACTAGAGACAAGTAAACATGGAAAGGTCAAAGCACGAAATTCTAAATGATCACAAGACAAGTCAATTTACCACTGAGTAGTAGCATCTCGCAGCAGCACCGGAAAAGGAAGGGGTAACCAGCCAAAACCAGCCTACACACAGGTGAAGCAACAACAACAACACATGAGCCAACTGTATTGCTTATTATCCTGTGTTGTATTGATCTGTGCTTGTATCCATCTCTCATTCTCTTAAACAGCTCCTTTTAGTACCAGGGTTGCTGAGTTGGTGGATGGTAATGCCAGTATTAAGATATTGTGGCCTGTGACTTCTATCTGGATGAAAATAGTTAAATCATTTACCTTGTTTTGGGGGCATGTAGAACGATTGTTTTTGGGTTACTGGTGTGAAAATTGACTGACACTTCGGTCAAGGTTAGAACCTTGTTTTTATGGAGGGAGGTGTTAAGGCCCCTCCTTTCATTGTATACTCTGCAGGGTTTTCTCCTGCAGACGTTCAGTGCTGAAGTGGGTTATTAAGCTGATTGGACTGCATTTTCTCTCTCTGCCTCCTAGGAATGATACCTCCAGCTTTTGGTTTGTGTTGGTTTCCACATGTTCACTCATCCTTGCATTCATGGCATGACTATTTCTGATTTCTCATACCCCATGTTTATTTCCCCTTGTGGTAAATAAAACAATGATTGATAACACAATCTGTCTTGTCTCCCCTTTTTGTCACTGGCTGAGGGCCGGCTTGTGACACAAGGAGAAAACCACTGCTGACCAAAAAGAACACAAAGGCTTGTCTCACACTTGTCAAATAACATCTTGATGATCCGCAAGACTTCTGAGAGAATACCCTGTGGCCCAATGATGCCATGTTTCTGGCTCTCTGACCCAGTGTTTCGAGTTTTGTAAAGTTTATGGTTCTTTTAGTTTTGTATCTTAGGTTATCATTTAGGTTTTTAGTCCTTAGTTCTGGTTGCTTTTGTATTCTGGGTTCTGTTTACATCTTGAGTATTGGTTTGTATTTATTTCCTTGTGTTTCAGTTTAGTGCAGCCTCCTCAGTGTCCCCTTGTTTCTTGTCAAGTCTTTGTCTCTGTCTTAGGTGTATCTCTGTTATTCTATTTTCTGTTTCATTTTGATAAGTCTTTTTTTGTGTGTGTGTCTTACTTTTACTTCCCTTGTTTGTGTCACTTGTTCCCCTGATTGGCCCTCAGTGTGTGTGTGTGTGTGTGTGTGTGTGTGTGTGTGTGTGTGTAAGTCCTGCTTTTTCAATCTGAGTTCTTTTTTGTTCCTGAACTCTGTTTTGAGAGTCCTGTGTTTAGGTCCTTTAGCCACATATGACAGACAAGGCGGAAGTTGAGCTTTTTGGAAGATATAAGTCCCGTTACATCTGGTGTAAAACTAACACAGCATTTCATAATCACATCATATCAACAGTCAAACATGGTGGTGGCAGTGTGATGTCTGGGGCTGCTTTACTGCTTCAGGACCTGGACCTGGAGTGATTAGGTTTAGGAGGCAAATTGTTTGATCTGAAATATGTAAGTGTGAGAAACATGCAAAAAAACCAAACAAAACAAGAAAAGAAAAGATATAATAGAACAGTCACTGTAATATCTTCCATAATGTTTGTAAATATATTGTCTATTAATGTAACACAATACTGGGTCTGGAGATTTTTGGATATAAGCCCATACTGTACAAAGAGTTAATTAACTCTTCTGTCATTCTATGTCTTGTAGGATTTAACAGTTCAATGTTGTAGTCCCCATGTTTTACTGTTAACTGTGTTAGGAGACACATCATAATCTTGGTAAATCTTAAACAATTACTTGTACTGTCATTATTACCTGGAACCTTCACACCATAGACATTAGCTTCCTCTACAAAGTCAACTGCAAGCAGGTGATCAGCCACCTCTGTGGTTGCCACATTTTCTCCTTTCCACCTGTAGTAGATAACAATGCAGAGTATGTGCAGAACTCAGCGGCAGTGTTTTCTTTTAGTACCACGGACACTTTGTCACATAGGAAAGCTCCCAGAAATATTGGCAGAGCCTTCAGCTTTCAGGCCCCTCTTCTGTGGAACCATCTCCCAGTTTGGATTTGGGAGACAGACGCCCTTCTCTACCCTTAAGATTAGGCTTAAAACTTTCCTTTTTAATAAGTCTTATAGATGGGGCTGGATCGGGTGACCCTGAACCCTCTGTTAGTTTTGCTGCAATAGGCCTAGGCTGCTGGGGAGTTCCTGATGCATGAGAGTTTCTTCTTTACTCATCTCTTGTCTCTGTGTTTTTACACCACTCTTAATATTGATCTCTGGCTCTCCACCACAGTGTGTCTTTTGTCCTGTCTCCCTTCCCTCACCCCCAACTAGCCATGGCAGATGGCTGCCCCTCCCTGAGCCTGGTTCTGCCTGAAGTTTCTTCCCGTCAAAAGGGAGTTTTTTCCTTCCCACTGTCACCAACTGCTTGCTCATAGGGGGTGGTCTGATTGTTGGCTGATTGTTGGTGTTTTCTCTGTCTTTACCTTACTTACTAAAGTGCCTTGAGGTGACTGATGTTGTGATTTGGTACCATATATGAAATTGAATTGAAAGTAACCATATCCGATGTTCTTCAGTTCAATACTTTCAATGATTATTTTTTTCCATACATCTTAAATTCTATTTCAAGTGAAGAAAGGGGGGTGGGGGGGATTTCAAGCTGGTGATAGTTGGGGGGCAGGCAGGCAGAGATGAAGCAGGTGGGTCTGAAAACAGGGAGACAAGACACAAGACATAGCAATGGAGATGGTCATACTGGTGCTCTTCAGCCGACGAAGAGGTTTCCTGGACCAAAGCAAAACGGGTAAGGACAGGACAAGGGAGAACAGCGAGAGAACTAAAGGTTGGCTTGATTACCACTGAAAGAAGTAGACTACCTGGCGGAGACTGGATGGTACTGCTGGTCTTTTAATATTAGAGTTGAGGGGAATGACGAACAGGTACATGCAGCTGAGGAGTGGGAAACCCAAACTCCACCCACCAAGGGAGTTTCCTTGCATGCTTGCAAGGAAACAGACTCAGGAAAAGAGATTCCAGCAGCATCCCATACCAAGACAAACAAATGTCAGAGTAAGGTACACCTTTAATGCAAATAATGCTCTAAGGGGCTCCTTGTCACTCTTCTCCCGGATTGTCGAATTAATTTAATTTGCTTCATAGAAGTGCCTCCAGTGCGTTCTTGAAAGCAGATGAATCTAGAGTCAGAGACTCTAGAGTCTGTGTCGAAACTTATGAGGGCATATGGAAATCCCATCTGAAACACAATTTACAAAACACACGTACTGAAAAGAAAAACCAATTACTCATAAATCATACATTTGAATATACTACATAATGTAGGATGTATGCTATTCTTGGAAAAGCACATATGTTTGGTACACCAGAGCATTTGGATCATATTCCGATTGCGAAAAATGCCAGACATGACAGGCTTAAAAAAAAAAAAATGTAGGATGTATGCACCAGCAAAATTTAGAAAAAAAGACACCAACCACACCAGCTACAGTCAGGTGAAAAAGGAGGTACACTCACCTTCAATTCTAAGAGTTTATGCATCAGGGCATAATAAAATAATAGTCTGGTCCTTAATGGGTTTTAAAATCACATAAATACAAATGAGCAACTTCACATAAGATATTACATTGTGTCATTGTCTATTTCACAAAAAAACTAAGGCAAAATGCAGAAGCAGCATGTGAAAAAATGAAGTTTCCACAGGCATTCAGAGGGTAAAAAGCAGCACGTGCTGAAGATCAGATGCATTTGATTAATTGATTATCAGCAAGTGTGAGCAGCTCAATAAAAGCAGAAGTTTTAGCAGTTTGCTGTCTGGAGCATTCAAGTGTGTGTGACATCAGCAAAATTTTTATTGCCCATCAGTCTGGGAAAGGTTACAAGGCCATTTCCAAACAACGTGAAGTCCATCATTCTACAGTGAGAAAGATTCTTCACAAGAATGTTGTAGGTTCTGTTTTCCTTGCGTTCTGTTATGTTCCTAGTTTGTTTTGGTTTTGATTATTTGTCTTAGTTTCCTGTCTTATTAGTTATTGTTTACATTTTGATTTCCTAGTTCCCTTTGTTCCCCTGCGTCTCTGTGTTCTAGTGTCTGTCCTGTCCCTCTGTCATGTCTCTGGTCTGTGGTGTGGTTTATTTCCAGTGTTGTATCTAGTCTGCGTCTCTGTCCCATGTCTGTGTTTCCTGTTTTACTCTGATAGTCCTTTGTTCCTTGTGCTCTGTGTTTAGTTTTGCGTCCCCTTGTCTCATTTGGTTTATTACATTCAGCTGTGCCCCTCACCTGTTGCCTGTTCCCTGATTACCTTGTGTGTGTATTTAAGTCCTCAGTCTGCAGCTGTTCCGTGTTGCATTGTCATCCTGGTTTGATGTTTCCATCAGTTTTAGTTCTGGCACCTGTCCAGCCCAGTTTATTTTGTATTTCATGTCTCTGGTTATTCCACCAATAAACCACCCTTCAAGTTTAAGTTCAGTCTGTAAGTCCTGCATTTTGGGTCCGACGTCACCTCCCGCACATTGCAGCCATGACAGAAAATATTCCAAACAGCTGCTAATCTTCCTAGGAGTGGATGTACCAGCACACTTACTCCGAGATTAGGCTGTTCTGTGCTCAGAGAAACTGCAAAAAATAGTTTAGATTGTGGCAGTTCAACCAATGCAGCATACAGAAATCAGCCTTGGCAGTCTGTTGCATCAGTAACCTTTATTTCATTTTTTGTTATTTAACTGCCTCGTGGCAACACAGATGCATGTAGAAAATGTTTCACAATCAGTTTTTTGATGGTGCATTCAACAACAAAAAAAAAGTTCAGCTGCCAAATGGCAATTTAGTCAGTGCAACAGATTAAAAAGAAAATCAATGAAAAATTATCTAATACATAAAAAAAAGACAAATCTGAGAAAAAAAGTAGCATAACTGTGTAATCAGGGCAATAGACTTGACTATTCATAAGACTAAAGTGAGGAAGCAGTGCTATTTTGATTTAACACACAAACTGGTGTTACATGTTAGATCTCACTATTTCTCTCCTTTTCAGCTGTGTTCAACTCTGCGAACTACAGGAGTGTGTGCCTTTGATGAGCTATTGGAACTGGGACCAGTCTGTGACTTTGAATTTTACTTCCGAATCATACTGTAGAGACAGGCATTTTTTTTCTTTCCATAAATAAGGAGCAGTCAGAACTCAAATTGAAACCTTTTCACAAGTGAGGAAGAAGGACTCTGGCTCCACGATGATGCTGCATATGCTGGCTCTGCTTACTTTTGTCCTTAGCTTTGTTGGTCCCTGAAGGGCATTGAATTTGCCCACTCTTTTGGTTTTAACCCTTCTAAGTGGATAATGGTCCATTTTGACTGCACAGCATTCTGGTGAGTTGGGACATTTAAGCCATATCTCATAAAATAAAATAAAAAAATACATTTAAAGCCTGAGTCTTCCCTCTGCAATGGAGCTGAATATCTCCTGGGTCATGGGTACGTAGCCCTTATTGTCCTCCAGGTAAAATAAAGGATCACTGATGAGAGCAGGGTCAAAACCTTCTTCTGCCAGCTTCACCTTCATCTGCTTAAAGGTGCCAGTAACTACCAATGCATCCTGCAAGAGAACAATAAATGGTTATTGGATTATTGCTAGAATATTTTCAGATAATTCTTAATGTGATCATTTTGCAGGATTTCATTTACCTGTATGCGAATGAAGCGTGGTCTCGCATAGCTGGGCAAGTAGTTTTTGACATGCTGATATACAGCTTTGCTGTCAAACTCCATGTTTTCCTTTAGTTTCAGTGCTGCCATTCCAATTCTTCCCTCATGTCCTAATCAGTAAAGGTCAAAGTAAAGAGAGGATCTGGTTCAAAGTGCAACTTATGACTAGGGGAAAAACAAGCACCTATTCAAATGCATAATTTTTCTTAAAAACCTTCTTATTGCAAGATTCAATGATTCCAGTGGTAATTCAGCATGCAAAAGGTTAAGTACAGTGCCGTGAGAAAGTATTTGCCCCTTTCCTGATTTTTCAGATCATCAAACAAAGTAAGTTAAATATAAAATGCAGTTTTCAAATGAGGATTTTATTTAACTGGGGGAAAAAAGCTATCCTAAACTACCTTGCCTGTGTGAATAAGTAATTGCTCCCACTTGCTAAATCAGAAATTAACTGATTTACCACAGTTGAGATCAATTTCGTTACCCACACCCAGGCCTGATTACTGCCAGACCTTTTAAATCAAGAAATCACTGAAATAAAATCCATCTGATAAAGTGAAGCAGGCTAAAAGATCTCAGCAAGAAACACATCATGCCACGATTTAAAGAAACTCAAGAACAGCTGAGAAACAAAGTCACTGACATCTACCAGTCTGGAAAAGGTTACAAAGCCATTTCTAAAACTTTGGAGCTCCAGTGAATCACGGTGAGAGCCATTATCCAAAGAAGGAGAAAACTTGGAACAGTGGAGAACCTTCCCAGCAGTGGCCGGCCTGCCAAAATTACTCCAAGAGTGCATCAATGACTCATCCCAGAAGTCACAAAAGAACCCAGAACAACATCTAAAGAACTTCAGGCCTCACTCAATTCAGTTAAGGTCAGAGGTCATGATTCAACAATAAGACAGAGACAATGCAAAAATTGCATCCATGGGAGAGTTCCAAAGAGAAAACCACTGCTGACCAAAAAGAAGGTTCGTCTCACATTTGTCAGAAAAACAGCTAGATGATCCCCAAGACTTTTGGGAGAACAGCCTATGGCCTAAAGATGCCATGGTTCTGGCTCTCTGACTCAGTGTTTTGAGTTTTGTAAAGTGTATCATTATTTGAGTTTTGTATCTTAGGTTATCTGTTCTGGTTACTTTTGTATTCTGGGTTCTGTTTGTGTCCCTGTGTCTGTGTTTGTCTGTTAACAAACCCTCATGTTTGCATGAACTTTTGAAGAGTTTCAGCTTTCACTTTATGTGGACTTCCTTGGACTTTATTTCTTTGCCTAATAAAGGCTTTTTTCTTAAACTCTGTTTTGAGATTCCTGCATTTGGGTCCTTCAGCCACACATGACAGACAGAAGTTGAACTTTTTGGAAGATTTGCATCCAGTTACAGCTGGCAAAAAACTAACAGTCAAACACGGTGGTGGTAGTGTGATGGTCTGGGGCTGCTTTGCTGCTTCAGGACGACTTGCTGTGATTGATGGAAGCGTGAATTCTTCTCTCTATGAGAAAAATCCTGAAGGAGAATGTCTGGCCATCAATTTGTGCCCTGAAGCTCAAGCACACTTGGGTTATGCAGGAGGACAATGATCCAAAACACACCAGCAAGTTCAAATGAAGGTTTTGGAGTGCCCGAGTCAAAGTGTGGCCTTAAATCTGACTGAGATGCTTTGGCATGACATTCCAGTTCATGCTGGAAAAGCCTCCAATGTGACTGAATTTAAACAATTCTGCAAAGAACAGTGGGTCAAAAGCCTCACTGCCAGTTATCACAAACACTTGATTGCAGTTCTCACTGCCAATAGTGTCAACCGGTTATTAGGTTTAGGGGCAATATGTTTGATCTGAAATATGAAAGTGTAAGAAATATGAAAAAAAAAACAAAGAAATCATGGAGCAAATCCTTTTTCACAGCACTGTATGTCAAAGAACCTGTACGAGGCTTAAAACACGCATGGTCAGATGGAAGGATTTTATCAATCGATCCAAATCTTTATTTTGAAAATGTAAATAACATAAGTTAATACACATAAAAATCAAGTTCACATGCAATCAGTGACCTTTTTTTTTTTTTTAAAAAGGGGTAGGAAGAAACAAATGCTTATTAATTCCTACCCCTAACTTGCTCATCCTTTATATCTGTTGTGATTATACGTATGTGCATAATATGTACATAATACACATTCCCTTGTTATATTATCTTTATGAATTAATTTGTAATTACCTATACTTGGCCAGAAGTATTGATTTTGATAGTATGTCATAATAATCAGTTATATTTTTTTATATACCGTACATCCATATAAATATTTAACACTACCTCATTCATATAGCGCTTTTTAAGTGTTATTTTATATAATTTTTTAAAACTGATTTATATTAGTACATGTTTTCAATGTCTCTTCTAAACTGTTCCACAAATTCATTCCACAGACCGCTATGCACATGCTTCTCATTGTTGTCCTTTATGTTTTTTACAATTTAGCTCTTTCCTCAGTTCATAACCCTCTTCTCTGTCTGTGAACATCTTTTTAATGCTTTCTGGTAACATATCATTTGTTGCTTTGTACAGTATTTGACCAGTTTTAAACTTTAGCAGATCCATAAATTTCAACATGTTTGACCTTAAAAATAAAGTGTTTGTATGCTCCAGATAACATTATTAACAACAATATTAACTATCCGTATTGCTCTTTTTTGTAATGTGCATAGTGGCTATAGTGTGCTTTTGTATGTGTTATGATCCAACATTACACCCAGAAATTTGTACTCATACACCCTGTCTATACATCCATTACTGTATCTACCATCACTTGTACTTAATCAGTTATGTGTTGTTTTGTAAACCACATAATTTTTGTTTTACTCAAATTTAATGACAATTTGTTAATATCAAACCATTGCTTCAATTTATTCATTTCTGTTGAGATTGTTTCTAAAAACTGATGTAAACTGTCACCTGAACAAAACATATTTGTATCATCCGCAAATAGTACAAATTACAGTATGTTAGAGACTTTACATATGTCATTTATGTATAATATGAATAGTTTTGGACCTAGCACTGACCCCTGAGGAACTCCACAGTTTATATCCATGCAGATTGATTTCTATTCACCTATTTCTACAATACAATTTCGCCCAATTCAGTCCAACCCCTCTGATACCATACCTTTCCAATTTATTGAATAGTGTGTTGTGATAAATGGTGTCAAAGCTTTTTTTAAGTCTATAAATAGTCATGATGCATACCTTTTTTTTTTGCATATAGAATTAGAGATTTCTTCATTTAATTCTAGTCATGCCAGAGATGTTGATCTGTCTTTTCTGAATCCGTATTGGCTGTCAGTGAGCAATTTGTGTTTGTCAATGAAGTCATCTAATCTGTCTGAGAACTGAGAGAGCAGAGAAACTGGCCTGTAATTTGTAAATGGTGTCTGTCACCTGATTTATATAAAGGTATTACTTTTGCTATTTTCATTTGGTTTGGAAATGTACCAGTTTGAAAAGACAAATTACAGATATGTGTTAGTGGTTTTTCAAGTTCTTCAATAGTTCTTTTTACTGTTGCCATATCAATATCATTCCAGTTAGTCGATTTTTTTACTCTTACATTTTTTTTATATAGTTTGTATGATTTATTTTCCTTCTACTGCTCTAAGAAAGATAGAATGAGGATTTATTTCCCCTAGACTTCAACCAACCCCTTCTGATTCCCAGATACTTATTTTATTGGCCAACTCTGGTCCCACATTTACAAAAAATGTATTAAAACCATTAACTATATCTTTCATGTCTTTTATGATTCTGTCATTTTCAACAAAATATTCAGGATAAGCTGCGTTTGTCATGGTCCTGGGCTGTGCCCAGTGTTTTGTGTTGTTTAATGTACTGTTTCTTTTGTTTAGCTCCTGGCTTATGTTTAGGTGGTGCTGGTATCTTGTCTCTGTGCTTTGTTTATACTCTGTCCTTGTGTCAAGTTTTGGTGTCTTAGCCTTGGTCTGTGTTCCACTTCCTGTTTTATTTTGGTAGTGTCTTGTTTCTTGTGCAGGGTGTTCAGTTTTTCTTCCTGTGTCTCCCTACCTGGTGTTCCTTATCGCCTCATTACCTAGTGTGTATATATTGTCTGCAGTCTAGTCAGTTCTTTGTCAGGTCATTGGTTATGTCATGGTGGAGTCTTTGTGCGTTCATGTCTTGTCTTGGATTATGTACCATGCCTGGCTTTTATAAATTTCCTATAAAGAGTATTTTTCTTTTTGCAGGCATTTTTTAGACCTTTAGTGATCCATGGACTGTTTGTTTTTGACCACTACTGCATCACATTATAGGACAATTCCTATCATTTAATGTCTTGAATATCTTTAGAAATGCATCATATGCTTTGTTAATATCCTTCTCTTCACAAACCTCGTCCCAGTTCTGTTTTAGTAAGTCTTTTTTTTTAATGCATTTATTTTTTCTGCTGTTCTTAGTCTTTTAAATTTTAAATGCTTAGTTTCCCTCGGTTTCCTATAATTATGGTAGTAGACAATAAAAACAGGTAGGTGATCACTTATGTCATTATATAATAGAACACTCACTGTATTATCTTCCATAATGTTTGTAAATATATTAGCTATTAATGTAGCATGATATGAAGTAATTTGACTGGGTCTGGTGATTTTTGGATATAAGCCCATACTGTACATACAGTTAATTAACTCTTCTGTCATTCTGGGGTTTTTTTTTTTGTTTCTTTTTTTTTGGGATTTAACAGGTCAATGTTGTAGTCCCTGTGTTTTACTTAAATGTTTTACTGTTAACATTTAAGAGACACATCATAATCTTGGTAAATCTTAAACAATTACTTGTAGTGTCATTATTACCTGGAACCTTCACACCATAGACATTAGCTTCCTCTACAAAGTCAACTGCAAGCAGGTGATCAGCCACCTCTGTGGTTGCCACATTTTCTCCTTTCCACCTGTAGTAGATAACAATACAGAGTTTGTGCAGAACTCAGCAGCAGTGTTTTCTTTTAGCACCACGGACACTTTGTCACATAGGAAAGCAGTTCCCAAAAATATTGGAACAAAGGTTAATTAAAGATGTTTGATTTTCACTACAAAGAAGAAAATACTGAAAGTAACCATATCAGACTTACCATAGTATCGTCAATCTTGAAATTATGTTCTTCAAGGGTTTTAATGATTTTTTTTATACATCATAAATACTATTCCTTTTTTTTTTTTTAAATACTTAAATACTATTTCAGGTGAAGACACTGTCTTTATTTTCCAACTATTTGACTTCTGAATAAAATCACATCTGGGTTAAAGCAGTTTCTAAGTGATCTGTTAAACATTCATCGCACAAACATCAGACTAAGTTATACCTTTAATAGAAATACCACTCTAAGGGGCTTCTTGTCACCATTCACCTGGCTTGTTGAATTTATTTCATTTGTTTCACAGACCTGAAAGTGTCTCCAATGCGGTCTTGAAAGTAGATGAATCCCTCGTTGTCAATCTTTAGAAGGTCTCCACTGTTAAAGTACACATCGCCCTTCTCGAACACATCTCTTAGCTTCTTCTTGTCTGTCTGCTGCTTGTTCTTAGCATAACCGCTGAAGGGTGTTCTTTTTCCAATCTTTCCCACAAACAAGCCAGTCTCTCCTGCGAGTAAAAGTCCCAAACAGCATGTGTTTAAGTAGCAGATAAAAGTCAAGAGGGTGCTTTAAGAGACTGGCTCACCTCTTGGAACTTCAATACAAAATCCTCTAGAGTCTCTGACTGGCTCCTCTTTTTCTGTGTCAAACCTTATGAGGGCGTATGGAAATCCCAGCTGAAACACAGTTTACAAATAAGAACATATTGAAAAGAAAAAGCAATTAGTCGTATAAAGCATACAATATTTGCATATCAGTTGTATGCATCAGAATTTAGAAAAAAAAAGACAAAAGGCTCCAGTCACACCAACTACAGTCATGTGAAAAACACTCACCTTCAATTCTAAGATTTCATGCATCACAAAGTAATAAAATAATAATAATAATAATAATGTAGTCTGTAACAAGTTTTAAAACTCAGGTAAATGCATCAGATGAGCAACATCACATGACATATTACATTGTGTCATTATCTGTTTAACAAAAAATAAGACAAGATGCAGAAGCAGCGTGTAGAGAAAAACGAACAACCTTATTGTTTCCACAGGAATTCAGAGGGTAAGAAGCAGCAGGTGCTGATGATCAGATGCACTTGATCAGTGAGTGTGAGCTGCTCTATAAAAGTAAATGTTTTAGTATTTTGCTGGTGTGAAGCATTCAGGCGTGTGTGAACACAATGCCAGGGAGGAAGGACATCAGCAACAATCTTAGAGAAACAATTTTTACTGTCCATCAGTCCAGGAAAGGTTACAAGACCATTTCCAATGTGAAATCCGTCATTCTACAGTGAGAAAGATTCTTCAAAAGAGGAAAATATTCACATTCACCCCAAGATCAGATGTTCTGTGCTCAGAGAAACTGCAAAAAAAACCCAACCCCCCCCCCCAAAAAAAGAGAGCTACAGCTCAGACTCTACAGGCCTCTGTATGTTAAATATTAACATTCATGATAGTACAATTAGATCAAGACTGATCAAGTATTTCTTGTTCGGAAGGGCTTGCTGAAAGACGCCTCTTATCTCTGAAAAGAACATGGCAGCACAGCTTAAGTTTGCAAAGTTCATCTGAACAAACCACAAGACTTCTGGAACGATGTTCTTTGGACAGACAAGACCAAAGTGGAGATGTTTGGCCATTACGCACAGCACCACATTTGGTGAAAACCAAACACACCATATCAGCACAAACACCTCATAGCAACCATTAAGCACAGTGGTGGAGGGGTGATGATTTGAGTTTGTATTGTATTCCCAGGACCTGAACACCTGGCAGTCATTGAGTTATCCATGAACTCCTTTCTATACTAAAGTATTCTACAGTCAAATGTCAGCTAAAGCTTAGCCAGAATTGGATCATACAAAAGGACAATGATCCCAAGCACAAGGTGCTGCAATGACCCAGTCAAAGTCCAGACCTCAACCTGACTGAAATGCTGTGGTGGGACCTCAAGAGAGCTTTGCATAAAAGAATGCTTGCAAACCTCAATGAACTGAAGAGACATTGTAAAGAAGAGCAGGCTAAAATTCCTCCACTGCAATTTGAGACTCAGTCATACAGAAAAGGATAACGCTTAACTTACTGCTGCTAAAGATGGTCCTGCAAGCTTTTGATTCATAGTGTATAATCATCTTTTCACACACTGCTTCTGCATTTTGGTTGAGTTTTTGTTCAATAAATAATGATTGCTGTTGTTCAGCTGAGGCTGCATTTCAATAATTTTAGAACCTGGTACGGAGCAGATGATTTTATTATACAACTTTACAACTGAAAGAGGGTGTTCTTTCTTTTTCACGTGGCTGTATCCCCTTCTTACTTTGTGGAGAAAATGCTCTCTGCCAATTGCTCCCACTTTCCCAACATAGTTGATAAAGCCAATATTCCCTTCAGTTGCGCCGTAACATTCACAGATATGAATGTTCCCAAATCGATCCAGGAATTCAGCCCAGGTGTCTGCCCTGATTCCGTTCCCCAAAGCCAATCGGACTTTATGATCCTTGTCATTGTCTCTCTAAAAAGAGGCCAAAGGAGAGGTGAGAAAATAAACAATGAAAAGAAGGAATGCATCTGACTGAAGCAGGTGGTAGTTTGCCACGCAAATGTCATTAAAACTGTTTGAGCTTCAAATACATATTGTTGCAATATTGTTATTACTAAATAATTATGATCTTTAAGTTGTGTTTACCTTTGGTGTGTTGCAGAGGTAGCGCATAATCTCGCCTATGTACTGGATGACAGTCACATTGTACTTTCTACAGTCATTCCAAAAGTTGGAGGCAGAGAACTTGCTTCTTAAAACAATGGTGATGCCTGTAATTGGAGAGACACAGACTTCAGCAAATACACAATCTCCCACAGAGTTCAGTCAGTGCTGTAAACTTTGCAAGCTGAACTTTAGGACCTTAAAGTACAAACATCGGATAAGAGAGCCAAACTGGGTGCTGTTTGAGGTCATATACATGTTGGTTTAACCTGAAATAAGCCCAGTGGAAATCTTGATTTGTGTAGAGTTTTTTAGTTAATGTTTCATGCATTACCATTATCTATAGCTCCACAAAGTCCCATTAGAAAAGCAGCAGTGTGGTACAGAGGCAGATATATGTAGATGATATCGTCTGAGCGCACCCCAGCAATAGTCTGGACAAAAGTTGCCATCCAAACCTTCTCATGGTTAAGTACAGCTGCTTTTGGAAGCCCTAAAAGAAAGTGCCACAAGAAGCAGATATAGTGTATTTTTATTGTCATCCTTCTTTTACTTAACCTCTGCACGCAGATTAAAAGTCAAGGTCAGATAAGCCTGTGAGGTTACCTGTGGTTCCTGAAGTGTAGATATAACTCACAGGAGTCTTGAGGTTAATGTTGGCCCTGAGCTGAGGGGACAGAGGCTCGTCCGAGGCCTTCTGAATTTTGTCAGAGAGACTTTCGATGCCGTCCACATCACAGTGTTCACGGAGGATAAACACTAGGATGCCCTCCTGCTTTAAGGTGGGCAACACCTCCTCTACTGCTCCTTGTAGGTCTGACAGAAAGTAAAGCAAGAGTTGCTGTTCAGTCATCATAAAGATATAGACGTACATATGGGTTTTAATAAACAGCTTATCTTGTGCTTTTTTTTGGTGAAATTAACATGATATACCCATGCAACTTTAGCACACTGCAGCCTTCTGCACTGAGTTACCAAAACAACACCGCAAAGATGCAGGCACATCTAAACTAATTAGACAACGTGATAACAAGATAAAGATATGCAGCACGCTTTAAGTTAATTTCACAAACACAAAACGCAGCAGCTTATTGCAGTATTTACGCAGCTTACCAGCACCAACGATCAGGACTTTGGCTTCACAGCAAGAGAAACAGTGCAGCAGGGATTTGGATCTTATGTTGTAGTTGAGGAAGGACGCTGGGCATCCCAGCTTGGACAGTGCCAGCCAGATCCATACAAACCGCGGCTCGTTGCCCAAGAACAGGGCTACCGTGTTCCCCTCCTTGAAGTGGGCATGCGTCAAGAGAGCCCTGGCCACTTTGTTGCTCTCTTTGTCGGCTTGGCTGTAAGTGTAGGAGCTTTCCTCGAAAACTATGAACTTCTTATGCGGATGCTTCGCCACTTTGTCCAGAAAACAATCCAAAATACTGTAGAACTTTTTGTTGATTTTGCCCATGCGCATACCGATGTAAATTGAAGTAAACAGGTAACGTAAATCTTTCAAAAAATAAGGGTTCCACAAGTAAACCAGTAAGGGCAAAGCTGCCAACACGGTGCACAGAATATAAGCAATCATCTTTATCAGGAAGAGCGTGTCAAGTCTGCAGCTGGACTCAAATGATCCGCTTCAGCAGCTTCCAGCACCTGTAGGATTATTTCCGTTTACGCCTCCTGAACTTTGAACGAGTTTATGGGGTAGAAAATGGACCAGCATAATCTCAACATAACCCCCCTTTAGGTGCTGTGATTTTTAACGGGGGGCGTTAAAAAAATCGGTCCAGGAATTCAGCCCAGGTTCCTGCCCTTATCAGTTATTCATATGAACTCAAGGAATTGTATTTTCTTTTTTTAGCTCATCCACCGATAAGTTGAAGTTATGTTGTGTCAGCGGGATGATTCGAAAAATACATGAACGGATTTCGAAGAAAATTTCTGGAGTTGTTGGACGATGGCGCAATCCGGTGTTGTGCCAAAAAATGATCGTCTGACATAAATTGATTTCAGATGTTTCCTGATCACAATCTGGATCCAGGAAGCTGTAAAAGGAAGCGAGGTATGCGCTCTACTGAGTCAAATTCTAGTTTAATATATATTTTTTAGAAATAATATATATGTTATGTTCTATAATTGAAAAAAATCTTCACTGAAGTTGACTCAGAACATCTGGTGTGGTGTGCACATTTAAACACGGGATCCAGAAAGCCATTCCAAAGGGTTTATTTGTGACAATTAATGATAATTTAGTAGACTTAATAAATGGAGGGTGGGTGCATGGATTGATTTTTCTATATATTCAAATAACAAAAAACTACAATCAAGGACCAAACCAAATCACACTACTATCGTGAAAAAAAAATTTTTTGTAAATTAAGATAACTTCCATCACTAATGTGTCCATCAGCTTAGTATTCAATTTTCTTTAAAGATTAAAATACAGGGATCTATTTAACACGAAAAAAAACATTCAAGTGAGGAAATATCCCTTTATATTGTATGGTAATCAGTTAAATAAAAGGTTAAATAGTCTTCCTAACTTACAAGGTTCTTTTTACTCAGTCGGGTGGTAAGGACGTAAAAGACCTACCACACCAAAAGTGTGGAGTCACACAGACTCCTGGGTGTGTCCAGCAGATTGAGAGGTGACAGGGTATGATATATGCTGCTGTAGTGAAGTTGGAAAGGGTTTAAACTTGTGATGTTGACAATAATGTCATTCACCTTGTTAACTAGAGTTAACAGCAAGGCCACATTAAGGCATACAGGGACCCCAGGTTACAAAATTTTAACCTGCAAAAACAGAATTCATGCTTAACTTCCACTCAAAAAAAAGCATCAGCAGTGTGCTGGGCACACTTTCAGCCACACAACTTAAGAGGTCAGTAACTCCTGCACTAACGTCATACAAACTAACATCAAATATTTCAGAGGCACTATTTTTAAATAAAACTGAGAATGCTTCTATTTTCGTGATATAGTTTAACCTTAAAAAAAAATTCCACCATGAATCGCCACCTTATTGTGATGGAGGGGTTTGTGTGTCCCATACTACGTTTCCACCGCCGAGGTGCCGGTGCTCGTGTCAGTTTCAATGAACCGGCAGAACGCTTAAGAATGAGCCTACGTTTCCACCGCGCTTTGAGAACTGGGCCTTTACGTATGAGTGTGGGCGGGTCCTCGTCTGGACACGGAAGCCGACGGGCACAAACGTGGGAGAGTACGCTTCCCTTTCTTTTGCTGCAAACACATTTTACGGGCCAAACAAAACTACTGTAGTATATGTGTGCGGCACAGAGGTAACCACAGAGTGATTAAGAGCAAGACGACAAGTACGCACTTTGCGTCTTTTTATCTGTGATATGAACTCATACAAAGCAGTACGTTCAGCCTTAAGGCCCAACCTAATTCACAGCCATGAAAATCGCATCGCTGTTCTCATGTAATACACACCATATAGTCAGGGGCACAGCTATATACTTTCTGAGGTGTTTTTAGGCGCGCCCCCCCCCTCCCCGGGCACTCCCTCAAACCCACGCACACCGCACCCTCAAGGTTTACTGTGTTCATGTGTGCAGATCTCACTTATTCATGGACTTGTAAAATATGTGGCGGGGCGAGTGCGATGAATGATATAATTGTTAGTGAGATGAAAGTAAATAAAAGAACCAGAATTTGATTAATGATTGCCTGACAACCCCACCCTGGGAATTTCACCCAGGGAATTTCATAAGTTAACTGAAGCACACAAGTTCACCCACTAAGGAGGCAAGAGACAAGGTTCAATATTTAAAAAAAAAACAACAAGTTTATTTTAAGAAAAATTATTAAAATGCAAAAAAAAAAACAAAACATGAAACAAAAACAACAAAATTATTACCAATAGCTGGGGCCCTATGGGGACAGGGACCAGTACAAGGGGGGATGGAGTCCCAAAACAATAAAACAAAGCAAACTAAAATCACCCAGACACGTGAGGACCACACCGGTGAGTTGAGACTCCAATCCCAGAAAATCACAGCAAACACGAGACAAGGGATAAGGTGAACCTCCACCCAAGCCACCAGTACTGCCACCACCACGGCCTCCAGCAACTGAAACAAAATCAAAACACAATCAATTAACAAAACAAATTCACAGGGACTAGGGGAAGTGAATGCCTCCCACACACACACACTTATTAGAACACTGGGTATGAACCCACATTAAAACTAAGCCACAGAAAGATGGCTTATGCTGCAGGCCTAAAGCCGAGCTCTGCAGCTGATACCGCTACCGTCTGCCAGCGAACGAGCTGCGGCCACAGACCAAACGGCAGCGGGACCCCGAACCAGAATGCGGCGATGATGAGATGCAGCAGCAAAAGCCAAAGTCTCACTGATGGAACAACGGCGAAAACAGGATAACACTGGGCCGTACAGGACAGGGCCCTGTGACCAGTGACAGCAGCGGCTCCCGTCAGCTGGGAGCTAACAACGTTGTCGCCAGAGGCAAGGCAGCTGGAGGACGCTGCAGTTCTAATAAACATTAAATTACATGGCAGCCAACGATGATACGCTTAGGATGACAAGTTGACAACTCACCTACTTCCAAACAGGCTCATGCATCTGCCGAAAGGAATGCGATGCAAACAGCTAGCTGACGTTTACCTGTGACCATACTAGCGTTAGCCTCAGAAACACATTCATTAGGCAAAAAGAGAGGAAACACTCACCGCAGCAGGACATCTGCTTAACGCAGCCTATACGGGTGCCAAGAGCAAACAGCTCTGCTACACTGCTGGAGACTGGGACCGGAAGCCGGAAATGACAATCAGCTGAGCATGAAGAGGAGACAGGTAGAGGTGCTGTTTATATACAGTCACTCCCACCACTGATGTAGCTAAGATTATGGCAGGCTCATTAAGAGATCGTCAGTCTCGCCACCTTCAGTACATCAGTCTTGCCACAAATACAAGACTATCTATTACTAGGCTTTTGATTTTCCATACCATCCATTTTCTTCCGTCTATCCGTCTGTGGAGGCAGCAGGCCGGAGGCGATACACTGATATAATGCTTACCGACCCTATAGATCAGTGATTATACACATCATCTTGAAAAGCTTTGGGTTGTTCAGTCCCACCATCAAACATATTTTGAAAACTTCTCCCGAAATCTTCTGTTCTCTCTGCTATGGGCCCCGGAAGAACTTTCTTTCTTGCAAGTCTCTCACAGTCTTTAGCTACCGGTCCTCACGATTCAAATGAACAGTAGGCTGAACTTTTGTGTCCGTGTGTGTGTGTGGGTGGGGGGCAAATGTTTTCACAGGCGCGAGGGTAGGTGGAGAATAAGGGTCGCCTAATCAGCGCCGTGCCTCTGTTATTGATCATATCATATGCACAGCTGTTAAATACAGAAAATGCGCCCCTATGCATTGCATATAGTGCATACCCCCTTTGTGCGCCACTGCATGCAGCGAAATAGAAGTAGAAAACTTTACATTGACATGGCAGAGTCACACCTTTCTGCCGCTTTCATCACTCATTCTTGGTTCGAGACCAGCTAGCTTGCGGGCCGCTGAACCCGTTTGTCGGCCGAGCACCGAGTGCGTTCGTGGTGTAGGTGACTTAGGAGGGAAAAGCAGTGCTCTACTCATACGGTCTACAGTGCGGGTGGGGCGCTGCTGACTTCGACTGAGGCTATAGTCAGATGGTGGAAGGAATACTTCATGGACCTCCTTAATCCCACTGACATGCCTTCTGTAGTGGAAGCAGAGTCTGAGGATGAGGAGGATGGCTCGCCTATTACTGGGGGTGAGTTCACTGATGTGGTTAAACAACTCCTTGGTGGCAGGGCCCCCTGGGGTGGACGGGATTCCCCTTGAGTTCCTGAAGGCTCTGGATGTTGTAGGGCTGTCTCGGTTTACACGCCTCTGCAACACTGCCTGAAGATCTGGGGCAGTGCCATTGGATTGACAGACCAGGGTGGTGGTCCCCATCTTTAGGAAGGGAGACCGGAGGGTGTGCTCCAACTTTCGGGGATCACACTCCTCAGCCTCCCCGGTAAGGTCTATGCCAGGGTGCTGGAAAGAAGGAGTCTGTCCATTAGTTAGAGGAACTAGGAATTAGCGGAACAATGCGGTTTTCATCATGGTTGCGGAACCCTGGACCAGCTCCTCATACTCTCGAGGATATCTGAGTGTACATGAGAGTTTGCCCATCTAGTCTCCATGTGTTTTGTGCACTTGGAGAACGCATTTGACTGCGTCCCTCAGGCTCTCCTGTGGGGGGTGCTGCGGGAGTATGGAGTGTCTGGCCCGTTGTTGCGGGCCATCCAGTCCCTAAATAACTGCAGTGAGAGCTTGGCCCGCAAGGCCAGCAATTAGTCGGACCTGTGTCCTGTGGATGTTGGACTTTGTCAGGGCTGACCTTTGTCATAGATTCTGTTCATAATTTTTATGGACAGAATTTCTAGGTGTAGCCAAGTAGCACAAGGCTTCCACCTTGGTGGCCTCAGAATCTCATCTCTGCAGATGATGCGGTCACATTGGCTTCATCAAGTGGTGGCCTCCAGCTCACAGTGGAATGGTCCGCAGCTGAGTGTGAAGAGGCTGGCATGAATTAGCACCTCTAAGTCTGAGGCCGTGGTCCTCATCCGGAAAAGATGGGTGAAGTGTCCATTCTGGCTCAGGGATGAGTTGCTGCCCCAAGTGGAGGAGTTTAATTATCACAGGGTCTCGTTCACGAGTGATGGGAGATGGGAGCAGGAGATTGACAGACGGATTGGGGCTGTTTCTGCAGTGAAGAGGACGCTGCACTGGTCTGTCGTGGTAAAGAGCTGAGTGTGAAAGCGAAGCTGTTGATTTACAGCTCAATCTACATCCCTACCCTCACCTGTGGTTATGAGCTTTGGGTAGTGACTGAAAGGACGAGATCGTGATTACAAGCAGCAGAAATGAAACTCCTATCTCTTCCTTAGAGATAGGGTGAGGAGTGCAGCCATTCGAGAGGGGCTCAAAGTAGAGCCACTGCTCCTCCACATCAAAAGGAGTCAGTTGAGGTGGTTCAGGAATCTGACTAGGACGCCTCCAAGGTGCCTCTTGGGTGAGGTGTTCCGGGCATGTCCTAACGGGAGGAGGCCCTGGGGCAGACCCAGGACACACTGGATAGATTATATTTCTCGGCTGCCCTGGGAAGGCCTTGGGGTCCCCCCGGACGAGCTGAAAGAGGTGGCTGGGGAGAGAGAGGTCTAGGCTTCTCTGCTTAGACTGCTGCCCCCGCGACTCAGCCACGGATAAGCGGAAGAAAATGGATGGATAGAAAAATTCCAGTGCGCTTTAGTATGCAAGCCTTCATCTGTCAGGATCAGGGCAGGCTTCATTTTCCTTCTCTGCCTTCGCTGCATACTTAAAGGCCAGCTGTGGCTGTGATTCCCTGCCAGATTGTACAGTCCACTATGGTGATAAATTGGCTGCATCCTGTGTCTTTGCATTCCTTGACTGGCTGTATACTGACATCCTGTTTCTCATCGTGTATAGAATTACAGACCTGCACCCTGTGCACTGACCTGACTACAAATCTATTCTTCACTCTGATATCCTGTGTTGATTATGCACAATAAAAGGAGAGTTTGTATGAATTTGAAATGTTTAATGTAAAAGCAACTCTATTACCAGTTTGCTTTTGGTCCAGGTGTATGCAGTGGCAGTGTTTTTTTTTTGTTTTTTTTTTATATCTCTGTACTGAATAATTGCTTAAAGTAAAATGAACAGCCTTTATGTGGTTAAGAGACTGAAAAAAGAGACAGAAACAATACTCCATGTTTCCCCTCTTATGTGCTTTGCTACAAATTGTTCTTTAACTGACTGACTGAAAATTTTGGTCAACACGACTGAGCCTTTGCTTTAGCTTTGATAACTAAAGTGTTCACCCTGAAACCAATGTATTATATTAAAATCTGGGATTATTCATTCAGAATGATTCACAATCAATCATCCAACTAATTAGATTGCTTTTGAAAGTAACATTGCAATGTGTACCCAGTTAAACTGAAGTTTGCAAAGGAGAAAAGGACTGAATATGTTTGCAAGCAACATCTCCCATTAATATTAATTGCAAGGCACTGTATGCATTATGCTTGGGGGTTGACCCCACCACCACCACCACTAACACCACCACTACCACCACCAAAAAAAAGCTTGCTTCTAGCTCTCACCAGTGGCAAGAAGTGATTTCCAATGTTTCTGTGTGTTTGTATGTTTGCTTATTTTGGTAAATAATTGTAGTCAAAAGGATTTACAAAGGAGTTATGAACTGTTTTGCAAGTATCTTTATGATTATTGTCCCTACATTATAATCAATCTAGTCCTTTTTGGCCACTTAAAATATCTTTAGAGCTGTTATGTTATATTTGTTGCAATATCTGCTGCCCTCTTGCCCAGATCTCTTGAAAAAAAATGCATTTTAATGTCAATGAGACTTTTTATCTGACTAAATGAAGGACATATAAAAGCCACTTTTCCAGAAACTGATTGCAGCTTCTGCCTTGTGACAGGAATGTTCTTTCTGGCTCAAAATGACTTGATATCATTCATGAAAGAGACGTTTGAGATTGACAGATTATAGGCCAACAAGTCATTTATAATAATTTAAATATTGGCAGTGGTCGGAAATCATTTTTTGGCATACGGTCACTTTTTACCACCGGAATCCTTCCCTGTATATACCTCAGCCTCACTCTCACCTGCAGGACTCAGTACCATCTGGACCTTCAGTTGCCTCCTGATTCTCCACCATGCAAATCCTTCAGTTCAGGAACCTAGCCGTGATATGTGATTCCGCAGCACAATATCCTGTAACAGTCTTGGTTTTCACTTAAAAATGCTCACAATGTCCCTGTATTTACACTAGATATCTGATCTCACCCTCATTCCTTGAGATATTAACATTTTAATAAACAGAAGAATAAACAGAAGTATGGATAAATTCATAGTGAAATGCTGGTTGTTACTGTAGGGATGAAAGAAATAACTGTTACACTCTTCCTGCCAGTGACGTCTTCTATACTGAACAACTCTCATAAGCCGGACTTCACTAAACCTGTAGGCTCTGAGAAAATCTCCATGTAAATAAATAAATAAATAAAAGTGCTGTGCAAATGTCTTGAGCCACCCCTCACTTCTTTGTATTTTTCCAGGAAAATGGGAAATAGATGCAGCAAATTATTGAAATGTTCAAACATACGTGGATATACGCGCATAATTCTGATGAGCTTGAAAATCAGTATTTGGTATGATCCCCTTTAAGGCCAACCCATGACTGATAGTGTTCCATTATGTGTTTTATCCAGTTATGTTTTTACTGCATTGGCAGTGTGCTTGAGATCATCATCATGATGAAAAATGAAACCCTTGACAATCAGAAACTTTCCATTGCATTATTGCATGATGGTTAAAAATCTGATGGTAATTTTCTATGTTCATAATTTCATCTGTTTTGACAAGATCTCCCACACCACTGACTGAAATGCAGCCCCAAACCATGACAGACCCTCCACTGTGTTTTACAGATAGCTGCAAAATTACAACTCACTGTTGTACCTCTGTCCTGACCTCCTCCGTATACACTGATGATGATTTGAACCAAAAATAGATGGATCAGCTGAAGCTTCAGATGCACCTCTCAGGTCCTGTGGCAGGTCTTTGCTGGATTTTTTCCTATTTTATAAGGACATAACTTTCAGCTACTGTTCATCTGCTGTAGATAGCTTTTAGGCCTAACACTTCTCCTTTTATCCCCCACCTATCCAGTATCCTCAAAAATTTAAGGACACACTTTACACCCTGCTGAGATATGCCAATTTTTTGGCTAATAACTCTTTGGGAATCACCTTGTTGGTGCAAAAGTACTATTTTATGCCTGTCAAACTGTGTTTGGCTTTTCTCATAGATTCAGCTAAAGAAGGGCTGTTTTTGTGACAGGCTGCTAATAAACAAAACATAACAGTGAAAATGGTCAGGTACAAGGACAGGACTGAAAATAAGTGAAAAAGCAGCCAATGTCCAAAGAAACACAATGAAAGACCTTCAGAAAGCTGGAGAATTATTGCTCAAGACCACTTTTAAAAAATACAAGAAAGTCTGGCTACTTGGAAGGAAAATATAGGCAGTAGCATAGGAGTGTCCAAGTTATTTTAGTTCATGGGCCAGCCTAATTTAATCTCAAGTCAGACCCAGCCTTAAAGAGCACATATTATGCTTTTAAATCCGTCCTTTTCATATGTAAATCATACACTTGTGGTCTATATAAACTAGAACTACAATGTTTTGGTCCGAATCCCTCATTATTGTAGCTCCACAGACCCCTCTTTTACACCTTTTCTGAGGCATGTCTTAGAGCAGCTCATTTTGGTGCGGGCTCTTTAAATGTGAATGAGACATTTCACGCCCCGCCCCCCTCCAGGTCGCAGAGTGTTCTCACTCCACCCCGTTCGGCCATTTTTGTAGTTTGATAGCAGTGATACGAATTAGCTACCAGCAGAGAAACAAGCACTTCGAAGAGGCTCTGATGCCGGGGGGCGATGTAAGGAATCGTGTGGGTTAATACACCCAACAACCAAACATTTTGACTTGTCTACGTGCAACTTCAGCATAACTGAACTTGGACTACAAAATTGCTGTTAGAAAAAAATGGCGGATTCACGAAATCAGTAAGCCGGAAGTCCATGTCCTTGTTTAGCAGTTCCAGCAGCAAATACTGTGATGTAAGAGGAAAGAAAATGTAACAGGGAATAGAGAAAACTGAACAGACTGAAAATTATGACCCAAAAAGAATATAAAGATATCTACACAGGCGCTTTGTATTGTGGGTAAAGACCCTACAATAATACAGAGAAAACCCAACAGTCAAAATGCCCCCCTATGAGCAAGCAGTTGGTGACAGTGGGAAAACTCCCTTTTAACAGGAAGAAACCTCCGGCAGAACCAGGCTCAGGGAGGGGCAGTCATCTGCATAACAATGAAAATTTATGCAATGCTTTCTAATAATACTGCCTAAGGGAAGCATGTATAATGTAAATAGAATTGGTCCTAGCACAGAACCCTATGGAACTCCATAATTAACCTTAGTGTGTGAAGAAGACTTCCCATTTACATGAACAAATTGGAGTCTATTAGATAAATATGATTCAAACCACTGCAGTGCAGTATCTTTAATACTTATGGCATGCTCTATTTTCTGTAATAAAATGTTATGGTCAACAGTATCAAAAGCTGCACTGAGTTCCAACAGGACAAGAACAGAGATGAGTCCACTGTCAGAGGTTGTAATAACATCATTTGTAACCTTCACTAATGCTGTTTCTGCACTGATAAGTCTCCTTTAATTCATTGCATATTAACCTGTGGGGGAAAAAAGAAACTTTAAAATGCCCCCTTTTTCAAATGTAAACAAGCACATTCTGAAAAATTTCTAAAGTAGATGAGAAACATCCAAAGGTATATTAAGGAAACAAAGTGCAATTTTAACAATATATCTCAATTATTTAACATTCAGTCAGCCTAATGCCATTACAAAGAAATGCTACAGAAAGAAAAAAGAAAGAAAAGCGTTGGGATTGCTCATTAGCTCAACCATCTTACTTTAGTGTGACAGGCAGTGACTAATACCTTTATCAGTATTAAGGCTGTAAAACTGATAATAACAAAGCTCATTCGGATCACAATCTATCACAATTTGTAGGTCATTGCCCGTAAAATCACAAATGTCCCCTTGAGCACAATTTCTGTGAAGACCCATTAAGTGATAATTGTATGCAAGTTTGAATAAATTCTGACCAGTGCTGTAGGAACTGCAAGCAGCCAGAAAGACAGATACCTTGCCATGGGTCCTTCAGCCAGATGAAAAACTTAAAACTTGGACTACTCTCATGGCCCGGTCTAAGCTTAATGAGTTACACTGCTCTGCTTCCGGTGCAAAACTGCCAAAATTATGTCATCCTTTTTCTGCAATTTCCACACTTGGCAAAGAAGGGTAGGTTACGTGGTTCTGGCCCAGTGGCTGCAAAGAAGGAATTCAAAACAAGCTTGGTAACATTAACAGAGTAACATCAAAGATTAACTTCCCGCAAGGCTTTCCAGCTATCTTCATTTAACAAAGCCAACTCATCATAAAAAAAATAAAAGCAGATAAACTGCTTCGGTCTACATTACACAACAGTTGCGCAATAACAAAGCACTTTGCATTGGCTGCTTTTTCACTCATTTTCAGTCCTGGTACCTGACCATTTTCAAAGGAATGTGCAGAAATGTATGTCTATAGACACACACACACGCGCGCGCGCACACACACACACAAACAACCATTCAAGTTTAGTCTGGTATCACTTTTCATGATTTGGTAAATTCATTCATAAAACCCTTATTGCTTCAGGGACTTCGAGAAGAATGAGAACAGCAACTGGAAACCAGGTTTACTGCTCAACATCAACATCTTGTGGCTGAATGTGAGTAAAACCCACACAAGGCTGCCATTTCTACATGTCTAAGTTAATTTACTGTCTGCTGACTTGCTACACTGTGAAGTTCAGGAAGTATTTGATTCCACCTTGTGGCTGTTCCATGTCAGTAACATCTGACATTTTTGTGAGCAAAATCAGAGCAGACATACACATGAACACGGCCTCTGGTTTAACTGTAGGAATTGCTTTAATTCTAAAGAAAGCAATGCAGATCTGCAGACATTAACACATTAACATAAAATGCATTAATACCATTCCCCTTTCGGTATAATTTTTGTAAGCATTACGAGTTACTCATATCTTAAAGAGAAGCAAATAAAAGGATATATATAAAACCACACCATACATCCATATTGTTTCTTTACCTCAATCATCCCACCATACCACAACACCACCAATATAACACTGAAAAAAGGACACGCACAAGCAGAAGTCAGCATGCTATTAAATACACCATTTGAATTATCTTTTGCCATTTATAGTATGATTAAAACCCTCCCCTCAGATAATTCCTTACATCTGAATCCTACACCGACTCACACGCACTGCCATTAAAAAAGTATAATGTAACAAATTACACGAGCATAATTAAAAAGTTTCTGTTCCTTACCTGAGCTGGAAGTTTATTAATTAAAAGTACCAATAACCCAAAAGCTCGCAGATCTAGTGAAAAATTAGAGCCCACTCATAGTTTCATGTTTCCTGATAAGATGTCGTTGTAGATCTGTGCTGTCAGTGGTACGTAGCTCTTCTCATTATCATCAAGGATGTAAAGCGGGTCCTGAATACGTACTGGGTCAAAACCCTCCTCTGCTAGTTTCACCTTCATCTGCTTGAAAGTCCCAGTTACTTCCACAGCGTTCTAGACAGAAGAAAATCACACCAATATTAGATCAAGTATTATAGTATTTGTTTGCAAACCTTAAAATATAACTGATGCTTCTTCCTAAATTGAAATGCAATAAAGTGCGTGTAAAATCAAATTACCTGTATCCTTATAAAGCGAGGACGCGCATACGAGGGCAGGCCGCTAACAACGTGGTTGTATATTTTACATTCATCAAACTGGACTTCTTTCTTCACAGTGACAGCTGCCATCCCTATCCGCCCTTCATGGCCTACGTAGCAAAAGAAAATTAAGATTACTGAATACATCAATGGGGTTGCTGTGGCTAAGGAGGTAGAGCGGGGTCATCTAAGATTAGTGGTTCAATCCCCAGCTACTCCAGTCTGCATGTCAAATGCAAGATACTAAACACCGAGTTGACCCTGATGCATCCATCAGTGTGTGTGTGAATGGTAGAGAGGTGCTTAGGTTTAGAAAAAAAAGCAGTTTTATGAATGTGTGTATGTAATTAGGTGAATGAGGCTGGTAGTAAAACACACTTTGACAGCTCAATTAGAGTAGAAAAGCACTATGTAAGTACCAGTTCCTTTACCATTGATGCAATTTAGAGGTAATGAAGTCAAAACAGTAACAGTAACAGTAACCATCACCTGCCACTTGGACTCCATAAACGTTGGCTTCTTCGAGACAATCACAGTTCGTCAAGATGTCAGACACCTCTGTCGTGGCCACATTCTCACCTTTCCACCTGTGGGCACACACAAATTACAACTTTGTATCTGCTGTGTGTCTCTTTATACCAGAGGCAAAACTAAAATGTACAAGATTATGCATGCAGGGAAACAAAAGGTCCTCCACTTGGATAACAGATAACATGCCTGAACAAGTAGCTCGAATGGAATTTTAAAACTTTACAAAAAGTTGTCCCATGTTGCTGTTAATGGCTGCATTGAAAAAACATTTGGGGGAAAAAGATCTAGCAATTTTCCATTTTATGTCTTTTTTATTGTTGTGTAACAATCATGGATTGTGTTTTTGCAGCATAAGGCTTTTAATTAAAATATTGAAAAAACAACCATATAAGCAAGAAAATAAACTGAGGGTTTTTTCATCTTATTTTAAATTAGCAGTTGATTTGCAGCAGTCATCCTTTCAATACTGACTTTGTGTGTTCTACACTTTTAAAACTTAACAGTGGAAAGCCCACAACCTCCTTATGTTTCATCCATTTGTTCAAGTCTCATTTGTATTTGAATAAGATAGCTGATACTGAAAATCAATCAATCAATCACGGTGCACCCAAGTTCTGTACCTGAATGTGTCACCTACTCGATCCTGGAAGTAAATAAAGTTATCTTTGTCGATCCTCATCAGGTCTCCCGTGTTGAAATAGATATCGCCCTTCCTGAGAACGTTGCGGAGTTTCTTCCGCTCCGTTTGGTTTTCATTCTGAGCGTAGCCGACAAACGGGGCTATGTTTGTGATCTTTGACACCAGCAGTCCTGATTCACCTTTAAAAAAAGAAACGTAAAAGATAAAACATGAAACTCTCAGAGAGTTTGTCAGCTGGGATAGACTCCAGATCCCCTGAGATGGATGGATGGATGGATGGATCACATGAAGAACTGCAGTTATTCTTTACCTTTGGGTGACTCAATGCAGAGGCCGTTAGCGTCTCGTGCTGGCTCATCTCGCTCTGTGTCATACTTAACGAGAGTGTATGGGAACAGCTTCTACAGGCGGACGGGTGTGATAATATGTGTTCATTACATTATTACACCAACACAAAAAGTACTATCTGCATATATAATTGCACTTTCTGAATTAAATTAAATATTTTATAAAACATCATTTATGAGACACTGGCCTGTAAGGTCTGCTTTCACACTTTTCAAAGATGTTATTTTGACACACAATCTGTTAAATATTTGGTAAATCTGAAACAGTTCCATACCCGATGCAAAAAGTTGACTCGTCCAATAGCTCCAATTTTCCCAACATAGTTCAAAAATCCCACATTTCCCTCGGTGGAGGCATAAAACTCTCGAATCTGAATGTTCCCAAAGCGGTTAAGAAACTCTTTCCATATCTCTGCTCTGATGCCGTTGCCAATGGCCAGTCTTACTTTGTGGTCCTTGTCATTGTCTTTCTGCATTTTGAAATGAAAATAGAACAGAACAGAAATAAATGGCATCCTATCCGACAAATTTCAATTTCCAAAGTACTAGAAGCTGTTAATCCCTGTTAATACAAAAAGACTAATATGGCATGCTTCAGTAGCAGAGCAGTCTCTGTACTTATGTGAGAATTTGACACACAACAAAATTACTTCAGTTGGACTTTAAAGCACTCACTGCTTTAAGTACAGTACATATAATGTATAAGAAATACCATTTACCAAAATAAAACTGGCCCTCAAGTTAGATACACAAAGATTTGATTGCCAAGTTACTTGATATGGCCATCTTAAGTAAAGGCCACCATCTATTCCTAGAGGTGACCAGATAAAGACAAACTACCTCATCTGACTCGTGCAGGGTCACGCAGTAAATTGAGACTGCATTTCATGTGATGCAACTGGATACTCTGAATGGCATACACAACTGTTTACAGTAGCCCTAAATAAATACAAATACATTTTGAAAATATCAGAAACACATGCAGTCATTGTGATACTTAATAAATGTTTGATTCTTCCCCTGCAGCTCAGAACCCCACGGATACTGACGCAGAAAGCTGGAACCCGATAGTTGAAATTTAACGATTTCTATTTTGGAAAGCCAGCTGTGCTGAGCTCTGGGAATGTACAGATTTGGAAAGTTATCCCCGGCCGGATATGCCTCAGCAGCAACTTGCTGCAATCAGTTCCCAGTATTCTGCTTCTGCAGCTGACTCGAAGTGCAAGTTTTACAGTATCTGAGAGAGGCGAGGTGTGGTGCCCACAAGCAGTTCATCCAACAGCTCTGTGAGTTTGTTTGAGCTGCAGACACTGGTGATTAGAAATGTGGCATTCAGCAATAGATAAAGGTTACTGGAACAAATATAACACATAGCAGTTTATTTATTAAAATATTAGGTTCCATTATGTGTAATAAATCCTTCACAGTCTAACTGCAGTTATATTCAAGTTTCAATACCCCTGAGTCAGAGTGACGGTCACCTTAAATGCCCCACCAACACTAAAATTTCCCCCTGGTTGGGTTTCAGTTAAGAAGCAGAGCTTCTGGCACAGTTCTGTCACTTTCAGCTATCACATGATCAAAACAATGCCGCAGAGGCGTTTCTACAACACAAGGAAAACCTGGAATACCATACTGTGCAAAAAGTCTTGAGCCACCCCTCATTTCTTTATATTTTTGCTTTCAAGGAGCCAGATTGTCATTTTTAAACTGGTCTTGAGCAGCAGTTCTCCAGCTTTCTGAAGGTCTTTAAAAGTTCTTCTTTGGACATTGGCTGCTTTGTCACTCATTTTCAGTCCAGTCTTTATAGCTGACCATTTTCAGAAGAATGTTTTTTGTTTGCTTGTTTAATAGATAACACTGACCTTTGAATCATTCAAGCAAAGATAACATTTTGACAACATAAAATGGCATTTTTGCAACAACTAGGTGATTCCCAAAGAGCTGGTAGCATAGTGTGAGGTGTGTCCATAAAGCATTTTAAAACTGGAGAAGTGGAGCTGGACTGAAAATCAGTGGCAACAAGTCTGATGGAGTGATGAATCCAAAAAGCCCTCTGTAAAACATGGAGGATGCTCTGCAATGGGTGGGGCTGCATTTCAACCAGTGGTGCTGGAGAGCTTGTCAAAATCAGTGGAAACGTAGAAAGTACCATCAGATTTTGATCCATCATGCAATACCATCTGGAAAGAGTGATTGTCAACAGCTTAATTTTTCTTTACATTTTTACTGCAAATGCAGTAAAAGCATACCTGGATAAGAAAAACACAATGGAACACTATCAGTCATGGACTGGCCTCCCCAGAGCCCGGACCTCACAAACTTACAAACTCTGTTTTTGTCTTATATGCTGAATTTCAAAATTTGCTGCATCTATTCGGCAGCTCGTCATACCACTTATTCTGGTGCCTCGAGACTTTTGCACAGGAAGCTACTGTACATGATTTCTACAGGTGCAAAAATTATTACAGTTACAGGGCACTGTCAGTTTTTCTAAAATGGTTACAAAATATTGCTGCAAGTATACATATTGTTCTACTTAAACAATACTGAAATATTATACTTGTTAAAAATGGGAGTCAGTAAAAACCATTTTACCTTTGGTGTACAACAGAGGTAACGCATCACCTCTCCAATGTACTGGACAACAGTCACATCATATTTCCTGCAGTCATCCCAAAACTGCGAGGCAGAAAACTTCCTCTTCAGAATTATAGTTGACCCTTCAAAATAGCAAAATAAATTATTACACTTGAATAAATAAATGTAGGCATTATGTAAATTAATCTAGAAATGAGAGACAATTTCGACATTATGGAAGACATGAATATAGAATGCCTTTATTGTCATTATACAGGATGTACAATGAGATTGCATATTTCCCAAACTCACGCAATCAGTATTAAACTCTATGCCACTGCACTTCATGTGCTACATTAAAAAAAAAAGTGACTGTTCAGGGCAATGCTGAATCACAACTCAGACTGCTTACCTAACTATATAACAGCTTTGTGAACTTTAACCTTTTTAGAAGAAAAAGAAGCAGTTCGAGAGGATCTATTCAGATTACTGAATAAAAGACAAAAGAGTCTTTCACTTGGATTCCACCGGGGTTAAAAGAAGGAGAGAAGGAGCAGGGGGATCACTTTCATGCAGTAGAAATTAGTTCAATACTTTTTTTTTTGTTCCATTTTTGCTGTGTATTCAGGTCATGTGGGAAGCTTAGCAGCACTTTCATGGGTCTGCATGATCTTCAGGGGGCACAGCTGGTGCCTACTTGTGGTTCAAGAGAAATCAACTGCTTGCGATGATGCAATGTTTAGCTAATACAATAGGATTTGGATGGTTTATTTAGCTTCACAACACAAGTGGGAAAATGTCCTTAATCACTTAATCCATGGATTAACACTTCAAAATTATTAAATGTCGAGACATGGATTCTACTCTGTGTCACAATAATGTGAACCTGAATCTGCCAAAAATATATATATTCATCACATTTATGCTTAGAATTTGTGCGAAGACCCACTCTAATTACATTTTTGTGTGCTAATTCTAGTTTTGCTTGGTTTTATTGTACAAGATGCCATACCTGCAGCCAGTCTGCTTGCAAACAAATGTAAATAGTTGGATTTGTCTGCATTAAAAACCACTGGCTAACAACTGGAGAACAAATGCAGTTCACAAAGCTGTACAGTGGCACAGCCCTCTGTGCAGATTTGACTTCTTTTGATGCTAGAGTCTCACTTTAGTTATGTGTCAACCCCTGACACAACAGGAATCTCCTGAGGTCAATTACAGAAGGGATGTTGACCTCTGTGCACAGCAGATGCCATTTAACAAAATTCTCACAAAGGCTTATTTTCAGCTCCAAATCAGAGTTACTGCTCAGAGGCCTCACCTGTCTCAATAGTGCCAATAAAGCCAACAACAAATCCAGCTGTGTGATACAGAGGCAGGTTGAGATAGAAGACATCACTAGATGATACACCGTTGGACGATAACACAGCCAGAGCTATTAAGAGGCGGTTCTGGTTGACCACAGCAGCCTTAGGGAGACCTACAAAAACACAACAAGCTACAAAGTTTGAAATTGAACTCTTTTAACATGTTCAGAAAGACACATCACATACCACATACCTGTGGTTCCAGAGGTGTAAATATAAACTGCAGGACTTTTGAATGTGACATGTGACCTGAAGGATCGAGGGACAGGGGCATCCAATGCCTCCTCTACTTCATGAGAGAAGCTCTGGATTCCAGGTGTGTCACAGTGTTTGGACATCAGGAGTACAGTGACACCCTGCTCTATCAAGGAGGGCAGCACATCTTCCACTGCCTCCTTTAGCTCTGAAAGCGGACACAAAGCATATTCATATATATATATATATATATATATATATATATATACACACACACACACACACATATATATATATATATATATATATATATATATATATATATATATATATATATATATATATATATGTATGTGTGTATATATATATATATATATATATATATATATATATATATATATATATATATATACTGACTGACCTAGAGATTGCAGCTCTACAGTTCAAAGTTTGAGCTAGGTTTAGTTAAAAAAAATTAAGTGGCTCAAAAGCTCCTCACAAAGCAGAAGAAGTTTAAAATAAAAAAGAAAAAAAGCTTTGAAACAAGCACACGGATTCATACCTGAGGCTGCTATCAACAATTTAGCCTTGCAGCAATTAAAGCAGTGCAGCAAAGACTTGGTGCGGATGTTGTGATTGAGGAGAGCCACAGGAGAGCCCAGTTTAGCCAAAGCCAGCCAGGTAAACAGGAAAGCGGGTTCGTTCCCCATGAAAAGTGCGACGGTGTCCCCAGCTTTATACCCAGGGTGAGACTGTAGCGCGTTAGCAATTTTGTTACTCCTTTTATCTGTGCAAGTGTACGTGTACCTTTCGTTTTCAAACACAATACACGGCTTGTCTGGATGCTCAGCTGTCTGCTCCAAGAAACGGTCCAAACAAAGAAGCAAGGTTCTTCTGCGCCTCGCAACAAACTTCACTAAAATCCGCACTAGAGCCACGAAATACCGAATGTCCATCCAGACATAAGGGGAGAAAGTTTTAAGTGCAAACGGTATGATGAGGATACTCGCTAAGATGATTGAAATGATATAGATTTCCATCGTGAGCTCTTATTAAAAAGCTTTGTAAAGGAAAACGTGCAGAACCCTGCTGCAAAATGGGGACTGTGGAAAAAATAAGGGTTTTGCTGAGTGGGGCGGAGCATTTTGTCAAAACATGTGAAGCTTCATAGGAAAAGCAATTATTTGGAATAGTGATTACTGAGAGGAGCGTTTTCAGCAGAAACTAATATAAAAGACTGTAATAGGAACGATAAAGCAGGGCGTGGTCTCCAAACTTCAGCTGGCAGGCCAACTTTAAGAGAATAACAGTTTTTTAGAGGGGGAGGCATGTGGGACAGGGCTGCGTACATACCTTGTCTGAGTTGGGTTTGTTCAACAGGAGTAGAAATACAGTTACACATTTTCATACTGACTGAAGCTTAATTATTAGTCACGGAGTGAAATAAAATTATATTATTAATTTAATGGTTAATTAAATTTAATTTGGCGGTTGAATCTGGATGCTCAATTAGGGATCAGGCTCCGTCTGAACGGTGATTAAATATACATCCACTAGCCACCTGTTCAACTGCTCATATACAAGCAACATGTAGACATGGTCGAGACGACCTGCTGAAATTCAAGCTGAGCATCAGAATGTGGAAGGAAGGCGTTTTAAGTGACTCTGAACGTGGCATGGTTGTTGGTGCCGAACAGGCTGCTCTCGAGTAATTCAGAAACTGCTGATCTGCTGGCATTTATAGATACTGATTATGGATGGAATACCTTGTTGATGCTAAAGGTCAGAGGAAAATGGCCAGCCCGCTTCAAGCAGATGGGAAGGCAGCAGTAATTCAAATAAGCACTCATTCCAGCCAAAGTGTGCAGAAGAGCATCTCTTAATGCACAACACATCAACTCTGAAGCAGATATTACAGCAGTTGAAGACCATACCGGGTGCCACTCCTGACAGCTAAGAACAGGAAACTGAAGCTGCAGCTCACACAGCCTCACCAGAAGTTGGACAACTGAAGATTGGAAAATGTTGCCTGGTCTGAGTCTCAATTTCTGCTGCGGCATTCAGAACGGTGGGGTCAGAAGTTTGGCATAAACAACATTAAAGCATGGATCTATCCTGCTTGTATCAACAGTTCAGGCTGCTGCTGCTGGTGTAATGGTGTGGGAGATATTTTCTTGGCGCGCTCCAGGGTGCTTAGTACCAAATGAGCATCATTTAAACACCACAGCCTACCTGCATATTGTTGCTGACCATGTCCATCCCTTAGTGCAGCAACTGTGTGATGCTATCATGTCAGTATGGACCAGAATCAGACAGGAGTCTGATTGCAGCCAGTCGCCCCTTTTGGCCTTTAGAAAGAATCCCAGGATAAGTCACTTCTGAATTTGGCTCAATTTTCAGTCCAGGTGACCACATTCTTTTTTATCACAGTCTATGATGGGAGCACTCATTTGGGATCCACCAGTTTAGTCTTTTATATTTGCTGTATTGTTATAAATTTAGATTCGGGGGAAAATACCTATACAACTTTTCGTTGTATATTCTTGTACTTTTCGTTGTATATGATAGGTTCAAATCATTCAAAATTAACAAATAACAAATACACCAACAGCTTTCTTAGTTTTACTTGCGCAAGGAGGAAAATCCCATCCTCTGAGCTCAGCTCCCGGGCCAAGGGACATGACCGTTCACTGGGCAAAGAGGAAGTGGTCTCCTACGGATCAACCTCCTTGTTCCACTTTTATTTCAGACCTTCACAATAAAGTCACGTGGGTTACATAAAACTCCGTTTACAACATGCAATAAACAGCATTCTTGGCTCTTTCCTTACCATATATGGTAGTAAGCATTCTGTGGCATGTCTGTAAGATACATTTGTATACGCAGCCTACATGAGGGTCTGTATCTTATATATCTTATATATAAGAATGTGTATGAATAAGTTTACAGAATAATCCTAACAGTATACTTGTGTACAATGATAATAAAGTTGAATCTAATCTAAATTAGATTAGATTAGATCAGATAATCTATATTAGATAATCTAATGTATATTAGATTAGATTAGATTATCTAATCTAATCTAATCTAATCTGTAACTTGATCTTGATACCACTGATACTATTCTTATTCTTTGCCAACTATGCGACCAACATGCTGTATGCTAATGACTGCATATTCATACAGAAACACACCCATGCACATTTATAAAATTTAAAAACTCAGTCTTCAGATCCAGTCAGGCTGTGTTTTATTTTTTGTAGATTTTTTTTTTCCTTTTATCTGAAGGAGCTGAGGGGACTGAGGGGACGGACGAAGGAGCTGCTGAGGGGACTGAAGGGACAGAGGAGGAGCTGCTGAGGGGACTGAAGGGAGCTGCTGAGGGGACTGAAGGGAGCTGCTGAGGGGACTGAAGGGACTGCTGAGCAGGGAGCTGGAAGGGACTGCTGAGGGGAGCTGAAGGGACTGCTGAGGTGGACTGAAGGGACTGGAGCTGAGGGAGCGAGGGGACTGAAGGGACTGGGAAGGGATGGCTGGAGCGGCTACAGCTGACTGGGAAGGGATGGCTGGAGCGGCTACAGCTGACTGGGAAGGGATGGCTGGAGCGGCTACAGCTGACTGGGAAGGAGCCGGCGACGGCTACGGCTGGCGGAGAGGAAGCCGGCGACGCTACGGCTGGCTGGGAGGAAGCCGGCGACGCTACGGCTGGCTGAGAGGAGCCGGCGACGCTACGGCTGGCTGAGGGAAGCCGGCGACGCTACGGCTGGCTGAGAGGAAGCCGGCTGACGGCGGCTGGCTGAGAGGAAGCCGGCGACGCTACGGCTGGCGGAGAGGAAGCCGGCGACGCTACGGCTGGCGGAGAGGAAGCCGGCGACGCTACGGCCGTGGCGGAGAGGAAGCCGGCGACGCTACGGCTGGCCGAAGCTGTGGGGACAGCTGACGGGTTGCCGCTAGCCGTGGGGAAGCCGGAGCTACGGCCGCTAGCTGTGGGGTAGCCGGAGCTACGGCCGCTAGCTGTGGGGTAGCCGGAGCTACGGCCGCTAGCTGTGGGGTAGCCGGAGCTACGGCCGCTAGCTGTGGGGTAGCCGGAGCTACGGCCGCTAGCTGTGGGGTAGCCGGAGCTACGGCCGCTAGCTGTGGGGTAGCCGGAGCTACGGCCGCTAGCTGTGGGGTAGCCGGAGCTACGGCCGCTAGCTGTGGGGTAGCCGGAGCTACGGCCGCTGGCCGTGGGACAGCCGGAGCTAGCGGGGAAGCCAGAGCCGGAGCTAGCGAGGGAGCCAGGGCCGGAGCTAGCGAGGGAGCCAGGGCACGGAGCTAGCGAGGGAGCCAGGGCCGGAGCTAGCGAGGGAGCTAGGGCTCCGGCAGCTAGCGAGGGAAGCCAGGGCACGGAGCTAGCGAGGGAGCTAGGGCACGGAGCTAGCGAGGGAGCTAGGGCCGGAGCTAGCGAGGGAGCTAGGGCCGGAGCTAGCGAGGGAGCTAGGGCCGGAGCTAGCGAGGGAGCTAGGGCCGGAGCTAGCGAGGGAGCTAGGGCCGGAGCTAGCGAGGGAGCTAGGGCCGGAGCTAGCGAGGGAGCTAGGGCCGGAGCTAGCGAGGGGCTAGGGCCGGAGCTAGCGAGGGAGCTAGGGCCGGAGCTAGCGAGGGAGCTAGGGCCGGAGCTAGCGAGGGAGCTAGGGCCGGAGCTAGCGAGGGAGCTAGAGCCGGAGCTAGCGAGGGAGCTAGAGCCGGAGCTAGCGAGGGAGCCAGGGCTGGGGCCGGGGCTAGCGAGGGAGGTAGGGCCGGAGCTAGCGAGGGAGCTAGAGCTCGGAGCTAGCGAGGGCGCTAGAGCCGGAGCTAGCGAGGAAGCTGGGGCTGGGGCCGGAGAGGGAGCCAGGGCTGGGGCCGGAGAGGGAGCCAGGGCTGGGGCCGGAGAGGGAGCCAGGGCTGGGGCCGGAGAGGGAGCCAGGGCTGGGGCCGGAGAGGGAGCCAGGGCTGGGGCCGGAGAGGGAGCCAGGGCTGGGGCCGGAGAGGGAGCCAGGGCTGGGGCCGGAGAGGGAGCCAGGGCTGGGGCCGGAGAGGGAGCCAGGGCTGGGGCCGGAGAGGGAGCCAGGGCTGGGGCCGGAGAGGGAGCTAGGGCCGGGGCAGGGACCGGAAGCGCAGCCCAGCTCATAATGTGCACCACATAGCCCCTCGTCAGTGTGGGCATGGTGTCCATCAGCCCGGGGAAGTCCCACAACAGCCCGTGGATACTGCGTGCCAGCTGTCCCCCCTGCTTGTCGCAGGGCTGCCGGAACCATCCGTGGCAGAGGTCCAACACCCGCTCGCAGGGGTCCAGCGGAAACCCGGCACCGGGCTGGTCAGGTGGTGGAACGGCCACCGGAAGCTGTGGGGGTGCCCTCCTCCGCTGCTGGGGACTCTCCCTCCTCCGCGTTTGGGCCCCCTGCCGAGGAAGGGAGGGGCCCGCGAGCGAAGTCCCGGGTGTCAGGGACAGCCCGCCGGTGCGGATGACCTGCACCGCAGGCGGAGGGGGTGAGCGGCGTCGCCGGGGACCACGTACCGATGCGGGTCCTCCTCGAGCCAGGCGAGTGCCACTGAAGATGCCGGGGTCCACTCGTGGTCGTGTCATTCTGTCAGGGTTGAGAGGTGCGGTGCAGGAGGGAAGAGGCAGGACCCAAGGGCAGAGCTTCAGGAACACGAGGGTTTAATACACAGGAACCAAAAACACACACAGGAACTCCCCCCTGGGAAGTACACAGGTTAGGGGGGAGAACCGGGGAGACCAGGGAACACAAAGGGACTATGGCAGGGAGAAACCACAACGGAGGAACACGACTGGGGGTAACCACGAAATGACACGACGAGGAACGGAAGAAAACTGAAGGCTTAAGAATACATGAGGGCAATCGGGGCAAGAGGAAACAGCTGGGGAACACAGGTGAAGCAAATCAGAAAAACAACAGGGGGAAGCAAAGTCAAACACGAGACATGGGGAACACAGGACTATCAAAATAAAACAGGAAGGGACAGGACCAGGAAGACGCAGAAACATCAGGGACCAGGGAAACCAGGAAATAAAACAGAAAACACTGGGCCACCGGCCCAGGACCATGACACAGATGGAGAAGCAGCGTTACAGGACAAAGAGCACAACAACTAGAAGGTTTCAAAGAGGGCCTGACTTTTTATTTTTATTTTAAACCTTTATTTTACCAGGTAAAAATGTTTGAGAACTAGTTCTCATTTACAAACACGACCTGGCCTATCCATATTGGTGACAACTACCTGGAAGAAGGTTACTTTGTGGTTTCTGAATGAAGGAAAAAAAGCACTTTTTTGAATGTGACCATGTTAGAGTTGTGGATACACTTTGTTGCAAACTTACCAAATTAACTTTAGCTGGTCTGCAACATCCACTTTAACAAAAGAAAACTCTTTGCTGTTCAACACTTCTTGCTTCTCATTCCAGCAAGAAGTGTGCTTAGCTACCCACTCCTCGCTAACAGTCTCTGGAGAGAGCGAAGGCTCCTTGAGGACAGTTATAGAAATGAAACGCAGGGATAGGAAAGCTATCTACCAGGAGGAAGACAAGTGATGCAGGACAGTGAAAAACAAGTGGAGAGAAGCAGGATGAAAAGAGGGCAAAGGAAAGAAGAGCAAGAGAAAAGCATCTTCACTGCATAATGTCAAAATTCTGTACTCTTGGCAAACGTGCAGGCAAGATGAATAGTCGCATCCCATATGTGCAAGTGGTTGATGGGCTTGTCCTGCTTGTACATCAGAAAAGAGAAGCTGCCTGAAGAATAAAAAAACTGTAGACAAAACGAAATGGCACACAGAATCTGAATGTGTGGGAGGAAAAGTGAAGGAAAATGCTTTGGGCTAATAGTGACCACAGTCTCTCCACGGGGACTATCATTAAACCCTCCCAACAGGTGCCCGGGTGAGTGATTTTAACTTGAGTAAACAGAACAAGATTAATGGTGTGAAATAACACACAAGAGCTAGAAAGACAGTGATACAAGGGCGACTGTGCCAATGAAAAGTTTATTAATGTTTGGAAAGGTGCAGACAATATTGAAGTCACTCTGCTTCTCATTTGTTTGTTTTTTTTCTGCTGTAATGTTTGGTGCCCTGGATAAACAAAGTAATTGTGTTCATGAAATGAGTGACTGATTAGGAATATTTTGGAAAAATGGACCTGAAGCAACATGTAGTTACATGATTTACAAAACGTGCCATGTAAACATCTCATTCGAGCGTGTATTATCCCATAAGTTTTGCCTCAGCCTATCAAAGCAGGAGGCAAAGAGAATGAGATCATCGTTTTCATAGCAAACTTAATCAAAAGACTTTATCATTGTTCCCTTTCTTGAACCTCTAGATTCGACAGCAGCTGTTCAGCTCGGGCTGGTGTGTCCAAATCAATAGCAAATTTAGGATGTCAGCGCTGAGTCGGCAGCTTATTACACGAGGCAGTGTTATTTACTAGCTTTGGGCTGCCTACTCCTCCTCGTCCCTCCCTCTATCACGCTCCTCTTCTTCTTCTTCCTCTTCATGTTCCCAGAAAGCAGTACACATACTCCACCACAGTAAAACCTCCACCCACTAAATGTCACTAGGGGATGGTTCAGAGAGATTTCCATCGCAACACTTTAATATTAGTCCTTCAACCCAGGCTGCAGATCTTAATTAATACAGCATGATGTTCATTTAGTAAATTATGGTCCCCATTAGAGACAAAACAAATGATAAAGCAGGGTACACATGGCATAACTTGTGCTTGATAAGTTGCTGACGTCTAAACGTGCAATGCCGCTTAGCTTCTCAGCCAGCCATTCCTTGATCATTGGTTTCAGAAAGCTGGATGACAAAATGGCCATCTTGAAGCATCACAGAGGAACTCACAAACACGTAGGTGAGGTCCTCGTGGCTGTCTGCCAAATATATGGGCAGTAGGCATGAAAGTTCAGTATGAGGCCATACACTATGACCCCGTATGTTCTGATCCATTAGCTCATAATGTGTTTTGAGTATGCATTCACACCTACAAGGCATGCAGTAATGGCAGATATCACTAGAGTCTATGAACTCAGTGTTCTCAGAAGTCTAAAACTAGAACTATATAGTACTTTGTGTCTTAGTATTTCTTATTCTTCAAATAACCCATGAGATGGAAATAAAAGTAGAAAAAGAGACATGACTGTTAAAATCAACAGTGTCACAAACAAAGGCTCTACAGCACAGCAGCTCAAGCAAAATGCAATTTTAAAATGAGTCACAGGAAGGAAGACTGTAGTCAACATGTAGTATAGAAGCAGCTGTCTGAATTCAGCAGGACTGGGAGCCAAGCATCTCTGTCTGTACTCTCTGTCTTTACTGACTAAAAGGCTCAGTTTATTTCATGGCATTTTAATAAATGGCTTTTTCAAATTTACCATACTCAAGTACTGGTACATGTACCCTAATTCAAATGATGTATTTTCAGTTACTACTAATTCACAAGTTGTCTCCACTACAAGGAAAATTATATTTTTACACTTTGTTCCAGTGTTGTGTGGTGACTTTTGTGGAAAGGCAGTTATAGAAGATGATGATGATGAGGGTTTCTCCATGCCATCACACATGCTGGCCAGGGATGATTGATATCTTACACAGCTAACCTTTTCTCATTTACTTTCTAATGCTACACATGTCTGCGCATGTGTATAAATACACGCAAACTATAAGCGAGTAGTGAAAGCTTAGGGCGGCTTGACTTGCACACTGGTGTCCTGTTAGTCTTGCATTGAGGAGCACAGGTTTATCCATAATGCACATGCACGAACAGTTTACCAGGCTCCAGCCTTTGTTAGAAGAACATGGACATGCCCATGAAAGTGAAAGAAACTATAGATTCCAGTGGCTCATAGTCAAGCAAGCTTCCAGAGACATCCTACAAGATGGGAGTACTATACAGCAGTGGTCCCCAACCTTTTTGGCGCCACAAACCGGTTTAATGTCAGACAATATTTTCATGGACCGGTGAGGCGGATAAAAAAAAAAAAGTGTGACATTTTCCAAATAGAACAATAAACATATGCAACTTTATGGGCAGCGTCCTGCAACATTGCGTCAACAACATAACATGAATAACATCCCTCTGGTCATCATGGTAACATTTAAACATGCCTTCAAAATAAGATACACCGCAAAAACGAATCAATGAGCCCTGAGCTTGTTTCTCTGCAACTATTCTGTCTTAGCTTGTGGGTTGGCTGAGACCGGCCTCACTAAGCATCGTCCGGCACACACCAATACACTGTCAGAATCCCCGCAGTAACAGGAAGCTTTGATTTCACATGGAGAGTGACTGCAGAGCCGCTGTGTCGTGCGCCAGAGTGTCGGCTTAACGCTTGCCTGAGTCCACCTCATTGCTATCCCCACTGTTGCCAAATATGAATGGTAAATACACTAGTTTCTGTATAGCGCTTTTCTACTCTAGTTGAGCACTCAAAGCGCTTTATGCGAGTGTTATGTAAGTCAACCAACCTAGTTCGTTAGACAGGAAAGGGAACAAGTGAAACTTGTGGGTTTAATTTTAGCAGCAACGTAAGGTAACCGAGACAAGCGACTGGACACATGTCAAGAGTGAATCATAGACGCATGTAACAGAGAGAATCCGCCCGTCTTTCAAAATAAAACATTGTTTAGACTCAGATAATAAATAAAACGAAAATAATGTAAGTTATTTATTATTTCAGTGCGGCCCGGTACCAAATGACCCACGGACTGGTACTGGTCCGTGGCCCGGGGGTTGGGGGACCTCTGCTTTACAGGATCAATGCAAACGAGCAATAAGGACGTCCTTTGCAAGGCGAAAGATCTTTTTGTTCAAACTGATGTCTGCTTTTGGATTTCACTGGTCAGACTGCTATGTCTGTCCTGACTTAATGCCCATGAATTGTGCCAGTCTTTAAACACATATTGATATAAGCCTATATTATGATGTTATAACTTCTCTATAGTACATAAAGAAATTATAATGAACTGAAACTATAAACTGCTGCTTTCCCATGCATCAGAAATATTAATATAACCAGCTGTATATTGATAGGAGTGTTTTTGCTACATAATGAGCAATACGCTTTTGAGGCTTTATGTATGTTTGTAAGATATGTGTCATCTGATTTGAATGAGTATCTCATTTTCATTCAGGTTTGCAGCATCACCTAAAAAGCAGTTTATGCATTTTGATTGTTTTAATTTATTATCCCTTTCAAGTGACACCCAGTAATTTAATCAAACAAACTCGATGACTTAAAAGAAATCATTGATTAGAGAGCAGAGTGGATTCACGCCAAATCGCAGTCCTACAATCTGTTTTATGGCAGACATATTCAGAAATAAAAATGAGTCATCGGTTGTTAACAAAACAAGAAAGCATGCATGTTTCTTTTGGCTGTGTTACCTGAGCAGCTGGGCCTGCTGTGCACTGATCATCCAAATGATAGTGAAAGAGGAGGCGGCTGTGATTCTGCCTCCTCGGTGTTTACACACAGCTATTTAACCAGGGAACTTTAGCCCACAGAATGGCTTGCCAGCAGCATGGCAAAGGTAGGATTATACCTCCAAATGAGGCAGAACAGGCTAATTCTATTTGAGCTTACTTGAGTCAACTTTACGGCCCAATTAGCTCCATGTAGGAGGGTGATGGGGACAGGAAACATCAATGTTCCCTTTTCCAGGCACAAAATAAGAGATATTAAATGATGCTCTTGGTTTTTGCACTGGCTGCGTTTATCTTTGCATACTGGCCATATTGGTTTGTGGTCATTAAAGAGGAAATAATATCCTTATTTCCAGCTCTTTATTTTGATTTTAGGGCTCCAGTGGAGGAGCTGATTTATTTAGCCAGTTTACTGTCCTTGTTTGTTTTAATGTTTGGTATTTTTGTCCCATGTAGGTTTTTGTCACACTCAATTTTTTGCAACTTTCTAATCATGTGCTTTTGTAGTCATATCACCTTTGCTGGTTAAATAAAGTTCAGATAAAAACAAACAAACAAATCAATATATTAAAGGTTAACCTTAATATGACCGATTGGTTTTAAGCCTCAATTTAGGCATTTAAGTCAGAAGTGACATATTTTTAATATAAGGGTTGTTTTGTTTTGTTATCAGCAGCCTCTACCAGCCTGAGTAACATACAATGCAAAAAAAAAAAATCACATTTTCACTCACCAAAACAGGAGCACCGAGTTTTACGAGGAGCTGTTTGTACAATTATTCAGACAGCAACATATTGTTTCTCAGATCAATCTGTGCAGCTGTTACGAAGGGGTGAATTAGCTTTAGAAGTTTGGTGTTTCACCATAGGAGGCTATGTACTGTAGACTGACATGCTTTTGGAGCGAGCAATAAGTAGCCACTCAAAGAACTGTTATGAGCGCTTCTGTATTTGCTTCATCTTCAGACCCAAAAGCAGGTATTATTAAAGCTAGACTCTTTAAGACACCCCATCTTAAAAACTACTTTCATCTGATTGACCAACTTCTTGATGCATGCCCAGCGGCAGCAGCCCATATCCATGAGCACAGACATGTCTTCTTCTCAGTGTCAGGTTCCTAATCACAGACTGAAACTCTACTAGGTAACATTCAGGTTTTTGGTGGACATGGTGATATGTTTCAAACTCTAATCTAATCCGGAATATGAGAGTGAAAAATGCAAACATCTACAGCAACAAGGAATACAGGAAGATGTGTCTGTATGGTAACTTGTTCATCTTGTCTTGTCCATTTTGGTCACTATAAATGAAACTCTATCGTCTTGTAAACCTTCCCATTCACTCTTGCTGCGATCCTTCTATCCTTCAACTCATCCCTGACACTCGTCTTCACCCACTCCACCCTGCCTGCATGCTCTTCTTCACCTCTCTTGTGCACTGTTTGTTGCTTTGGATGGTTGACCCCAGGTATTTGGCCTCATTTACCGCTACTATCTCGAATCTTTGCAGCTCTACTGTTACACCTATCTCCCTCTCATTCACACACACACACACACACACACACACACACACACACGAGAGAGAGACTGTCTGTCATTTTCTGATTTTCATTCCCCTTTTCTCCAAAGCATACCTCCACCTCTGCAGCCTCTCTTCTACTTGCTCACTACTCTCACTACAGCTCACAGAGTCATCTACAAACTTTACAGTCCATAGAGACTCCTACTTAACCTTATTCATCAACCTGTCCATATATATATTTGACGAGTATATATATATATATATATATATATATATATATATATATATATATATATATATATATATAAGATTTGACGAGTAACAGAAGAGTTTTTCCTTTTTTGTTTTTCAGATGAAATTACTACAGCCTTTCTTTATTTTCTCAGCAGGCCTTTTAATTTGCTTTAAACAAAGGCACTTTTCTGATAATTGTATCAAGAGTCTAGCTGCACACAGAGCCTCTGCCTTATCAAGTGCAGCAGAGGCTGTAGACACTCCTCTGAGCCAAAAGACCATGTTAGCAGCCAGTTGGAGGGTGTGGGCGACACACTGTTGGCTAGGAAGTCCAGCATCACTCATGATCCTTTTTTTGGCATTGCCTTGGTGTGAACAGAACTTTTCATGACAGCCATCATCTGAAGCATATCATCACATGCATTGCTTGGCTAGTGAACAGTCTCCCCCCCTCAACTTCTTTCCAAGTAGAATGGCTCAGCAGAGTAAAATTCTCATCGTTCCACTGCACAGTGAAACCGATGCGACATGAGGTGACACTGCTAGTCCAAACATCAGTGGTGAAGCTAAAGGCCCAAATTTCCTGCAAAAGGCTGTTGGTGCACTTTTTCACAAAGGCATGAAATTTTGGTTGTATGAATTATTGATGAATAGTTCAGTTCCAGTTCTATGAGAAAACAGTAAGGAATTTAGCAGTTAAATTAATAGCTTGATCTGAGGTGGTGTATAATAAAGATATAGCATTTAAAGGGTGATAAAAAAAATACAATGGAATAAAAAAAAAAAAGAAAATCTGTAAAAGCTAAAAGACACTTACCATAAATCTAGAAGAGAGACTGACATGCTGATTTGTAAATGTTCAAGGAACAGTCATCTAAGAGCCTCCTTAATTATGTTGTTTTTATCTCAATATACTTGAGGATTCAAAAGTGAACTGTGAAAGGCTCTTGGAAAAGCATACTGTAAATACTCTCATGTGGAGAGAGTGCAGTGAGAGTACATTACATTTCTATTGGTACCATCTTTAGAGTCTGTAGATGAAGAAGGAAAAATGTACAAAGTACTGGATGTAATATATTATTAGTGACATAAGAAAATATTTCAGTTCAATTTTATTTATATAATGCCAAATCACAACAGTCACCTTAAATTGCAAGGTAAAGACCCTATAATAATTAGAGAAAATCGAGCAGTCAATTCAGCAGAACCTCGGGCAGAACCAGGCTCAGGGAGGGGCAGTCATCTGCCGCGACCGGTTGGGGCTGAGGGGAGAGAGACAGGACAAAAGACATGCTGTGGAAGAGAGGCAGAGATTAATGATAACTTATGATTAAATGCAGAGTGGGGTATAAACAGAGTGAAAAGAGGTGAATAAAAAACAAATACTCCCAGCAGCCTAGGGCTATAGCAGCATAACTAAGGGGTGGTTCAGGGGCACCTGATCCAGCCCTAACTATAAGCTCGATCAAAAAGGAAAGTTTTAAGTTCTAATCTTAAAGACAGAGAGGGTGTTTGCTTCCCAAATCCAATTTGGGAGCTGGTTCCACAGAAGAGGGTCATGAAAGCTGAAGGCTCTGCCTCCCATTCTACTCTGAAGTACCCTAGGAACCACAAGAAAGCCAGCAGTCTTATTGATAACCTATTACTGGACAGGTTTTCACTGTGGTATAGAATAATGACTCGAGTATTTAAAATCTGCTTTTTAACAAACTCTTCACATCAAGATGGTCACTGATTTCCAATTTAATACCATGATTTATTAAAAGTCACATGAATATATTTGAACTCAAACTACTCATTACTTGTCCTGTAAATACTGTTCTTTCACTGTGGATTGAAAATGTGCCACTACAAAACCATTTAAATCTGGAAACAGCCTTAAAGCATCAATGTGCTTAAAAGTTGCCAAGTGAGTTGCCATTGAAAAACTAAGCACGGCCACTGATACAAGCAATTTTTACTTGCATCGTGTGCCATTTGGCTTTCGTTGTGTGTGAGTCCAGATAGATGTGGATACAAACAGCAACTTGAATGGCTTACAGAGGCCATTCCGAACCGTGGAATAAAATCAGATTAAACACTGGCACGCATAGTAAAACAGACATTGTGGATTTCATCGCAATGTGCTTCAAAATGTTTTCTTTTCAGCAGTTTACATTCCAGTGTCCTTAATTACATTAAAAAAATGTATTCAAGGACAGTAGTAGTAGTAGTAGTAGTAGTAGTAGTTGTAGCAGCGGCTTCTTGCAACTGTGGTGCTAAAATAAAGGCCCTGAGCTCATATCTGTGATGGAGTTTTTGTCTCATTTAAGATTAAAAAAAGACCGATTCATGTAGCACAGTCTTGTGTTTCAACTGCTCTACATTTGTCACACAATGTAGCAGTGAATAATAAAGGAATCTTGTGCAACTTTCAAGTCACTGCACAGTGATTTTCATTGCGCATTGAAACTGGTGAAATGAAAACAGGTCCCTGTAAGGAAATCCATTTGGTATCTACTGTCTGCTCTGGCAGACGGCGAGCAATACTGTAAAATGTGTAGGTTATATAAATGTAAATGGTATATAAATAAATAGATGTAAAAAGAATGCAAAATCACTGCACTAATGGAAAAAGATTTTTGTGCAAGCATACAAACAGTAATCAGAGAATGCATTTAAATGACACTGTAGTCTGTTGGAGAGAATATATAATATTTTAAAAGAATCGGAGCCATTTACTCACAGTGCGGTTTGGTAAACAGGCATTAATTTTATCATTAGATGAATAAAGAGCCCCGTGTAATATCTGCTACCAGCACAAGTGAAAATTAGAAAAGGTCTAACATATTACAAAGATTCACAAAATGCAGATGTACTGCTGTCCTGTTTGCTGTTCAAATTGAATCCATGCCCCAGTTTGCTATATACAAGAAAAAAAATCAACGCTCTTATGGAAAAAAGATGTCGAATTGTATTTACCGTCCTGTTTTCATTGCACCAGCCCCCTACTGTTCACCCTAAACATTTATGTTTGGAAACTGGGCCGGGCGGGGCAGCAAGGAAAATAGTTTTGCTGTAAAAATAAGGGGTTTACCACATGAATGATAATCATGGTGCCGTTTGTTGCTTGGTTACCGTCACTTGAAATCAGAGGTTGTGGAAGAACAGGAAAGGGCTTTTTTATCCTCGTGGGAGTTTGTGTGTGCCCAACGCCCAATGTTCAGTGCTTCGGATAATGGCAGTCACGTATAGGCTGAGACTTTCTGGAAATCTTTAACAGATTTATAACAAATAACCACATGCCCCTGAAAACACTTCATCATTTGACTACTCATTAATATTCACATTCCTTTGAAGACCCAATATGTTCTCTTTTCTAAATGACTGATTACAATTAAATTTCATTCATTAAGCTTTAATGACAAGTAAGTCTCTATATATTGCTCCTGCCTCTATAAAGCATGAGCAGTGTGAGAAATCATCAACCAGCTGTAAAGGGTAAAATCAATCACTGTTTTTCATTTAAATGCCAGGCAAAGAAGCATAAAACCATAGCGACTGGGTTGATTACACAGCCTTTGACTAACCATCTTTCAGGAGAAAGAAATCGTCCAACACAGTTCATTTCTCAACACCAATCAAACTTTTCAAGGGCTGCAGACTTTCAGTCACTTTTGACCTTGAAGGCGCGACCACCGATTAAGCGTAACAAACCCCTGATGTACGGGGCTGCAAGGACAGCCAGCGACATATACGCTCTAAGAAGTTTAGTCTGAGAGTCTATTGACTCAAAATTCTGCTCTCAGATCACAGAACTATGCAGAAATCTGTAAATATCTGGACATGCCTAGGGGCCGGGGTTCAGAGAGTCGTACTGTGTTACGACAAATAGAGCCTGAATCCGTGCAACAATTACTAATGGGATGATGACCTCTAGCTGAGGAATACCAGTTTGACTAACAGATCCAAGAATTGAAAACTTATCTGGCAGTAAAACGTCCAAATAAGCTCACATTAATGTGTGTTTCAGAGCAAAAATGGTGTTTTCCCTGTGCATCCCACAGAGCCAATGCAGTGTCATTAAAATGAATGAGAGGCCTCTGCTTTTTCATGTAGAGCTAATGCTGGTTTCAGCGTCGCGTTAGAGCAGGAGTATGCCCGAAAATAGGTTTACATGACGTGTTGTCTGACAACTGATGGAAAATACATTTATTACAATTCTGAAAAGTGAGGCGATACTGTCAATGCTGACATTTTTTTTTAATCCAAAGCCATTCTTGGTGCTCTACTTATTTGTTTCCATAAAAGTAGTGATCTCTGTGGGATGGACCAATCTCTGGGATTGAATGTTGATCGGATGTGGAAACTTTAATAACTTTGGAGAGTAAAAATTTCAAGATACAGCCTTTAAAATTCAGACGTTGTGTAGGGGTGGTGAAAAGGAGGGTTGAAGGCTGAAGGTAGTGAGCCTGAGATTCTCACTCACTTTCTATGGCTACAGACAGTTAGCTTGTGCCAATAAAAACTGGAAAACTTGGAAATTCCCGTGCACTTTACTTACTTTGTGAACCTTTTTATGAATATTTCTTTTCCTTAAAGAGCAGTTCATCAGCAGTTACAAGGGGAATTACAAAAGGGATGCAGGGACTCTAGCCCTCATTACAAACATGAATGCAAATTTGAAATCAGTGATGCAAAAAAATATAAAATAACTAATTACTTATTCCTTCCACACTAGTTGGAGGCATAAAGAGATGAACACATAATACTTGTAGCCACATTTAAATTCACATAAAGTTAAATGTTTATCTGAGCTTCGTGAAGTCTGAGCTTAGTCTAAGCTCAGTGAAGAAAACAATAAAAATTATGTAAAATTATGTAATTCTGTGTACTGCCACAGTTCAATAACATCAAAACAAGCACAGATCAGATCTTGGCACATTGTGTCAGTCTGTCACTACACTCGTAACACTGGCAGCAAGCTTGTGTTAAGTAATGTCTTTTCTAACATGAAACCAGTTTGGCAATGATGAGATAAAATTTGCCGGTGTGTGCCAAAATGCACTTAACGGTGAACCTGACTACCGCGAGGTTTTGCGCCATTTAAACTAATTGCACAGCAATTGCTATTCTTAGTTTTCGCTTTGAAATTGAGCTTATGCAGCCTTCAGTGTAAGTGGTCATCCACAGAGTCTTCCTGAAAATGAAAAGATTTTTTTTGTGGTGTCACCCTGTTCCTATGCCTCCATTATATCACTTGAAACACCTTGACAGCAAACAATTCAAAGGCTCTGGTGGCCCTGAGAAGAAACCAGCCTCTGCAGTCCTCTGTCACCTCCGACTGTCTTTTCCCCTGTCTATAAACAAACACAAGGCTGCTGACAGAATTTGTGGTCACATTCTTTCTGCTTTCCCTGAGCAGAGACTCGGCACCATCTGTGGCTGGATTGTGAGTGCAGGTGGGTGATTTCCCTGTAAATGTTAGGCAGTTGGCTGTAGACCTTCAGCGCTCTGCCAGGTCTCCGTGTAGAGGATTTGGCTGATTATAACCTGCATATGTATGCTGCTTTGCGAGACTGGACACCATCTGCAGAGTGTTAGCTGTCCCTCCGTGTGTGTGTGTGTGTGTACAGTAATAAGACTTTGTGAAGGAGCTGGATTTGCATGGACTGGAAAATGATATTTAGTTGAATGCATTTTAAGTAGAGATCTGAGTCACTTTTGTTTATTATACTCATAGGGGTAATTTTGCAGAGGCAAATTAATATACAATTTTTATTCATTCTCCTGAAAAATGTTTTTGGCCGCATCAACATTTTTAAAATTATTTTTCGTCTCATCACATGTCATAATGGTGACATTTGGTGAGAGAGCACACAGCTTGTTGCTCAGTGCTTTTCAGCTTAATTTCGAGAAGCCACACTCGTACAATTAAATCTATGATACTGAGGATTCCCACAGACTGCAAAGTGAATTCCAGAGGTGGCATGTCAACGATTATGTGCAAATACATACTTGGCAACATGAAAGATTTGTCCATCTAAACTGAAAATGTTCCCACTTGAAAAAAAAGATATATGGGCTCCGTGAATCTGTATCATACAAATATAAAAAGGAATTAAAAAGAACAGAAACTGCAGGGAAATAAATGTTGGTGAGTTCACCCAGAGGAGCACAGAGTTGGAGAGTGCTTTGCTACCTGGTTTAAAGCTAATGTACAGATGACACACTGGCAATTGGGGTATATTAACCATGACTGAACAGTCAAAATGCTGCAAATGATGTAAAGGTAGGGTTTGATGCCATACTTTGACGACAACAATATGGGAACGATGTAACATCAAAACAATTCATTGCACCATACTGTGCAATAGTCTTGAGACACCCCTCAGACTTGTCATTTCTTTTCTTTGTCTTGAGCAGCCAGGATTTCTGGTAGCCTTTAAAGTTTTTCTTTGCACATTGGCTGATTTTTCTCTCACTTTCAGTTCAGTTCTTGTACCTGACCATTTCGGGACCATTTGTTCCAATTTCTTTAGTTGAATCTTTGAAAAACGCCAAAGACAACAGAGTTTGACAGGCATGATTTTTGCACCAATAAAGTGATTCCCAAAGATCTATTAGCTGAAGACTTGGCATATCTCAGCATGGTATGCAGTGTGTCCTTAAAAAAAATTGGAGGAAACTGGACAAGTGGTGGAAAAAGAACTAGTGTAAGGTCTAAAAAAACAAAACAAAAAACTAAATACAGCAGATGCACAATCGCTGAAAATCACATCCTTAAAAAACAGATTAAAAATCCAGCAAAGACGCGATGCCGGACCTGAGAGATACGTCTGGCCCTTCATAGGACACCTGAATGGAAGAACACACAGTGGAACACTATCAGTCATAGATTGGCCTCCCCAGAGTCCGGGAACTGGACTCAACATTATTGAAGCAGTGCGCGATCATCTTGACAGAGAATGGAACAAAAGGCAGCCAACATCCAAAGAAGAGCTTTGAATGCCTATCGAGAAAGCCTGGAGAACTATTCCTGAAGACTACTTAAAGAAATGACAAGAAAGCTGCCGAAGAGAGTTCAGGTTATGTTGGAGAATAAAGATGGCTATAGCAAGCTTGCTAGAATTGTACAGGCTCTGTGTTTGCCTTATACACTGTATTTTATTTATATTTCAATAAACCTATCTCATAAAATATAAAGAAATATGTGGTGGCTCAGGAATTTTGCACAGTGCTATATATTAATCCCCTAAATGTACACCTTTGGAAAACCCCAGGACTACAAAAAATGTAATTGATTATTTATTTATTTTTGTGAAACAAACACTAGGATGTCTGTTATCCTTTAAACTATTTGTCTTTAACAGTGATTGGTGTCAGTGTTTTAAGTATTACTTTTTGCTGTTTTTATGTAAAAAGTGTGCTTAATGCAGGGTGAAAATTATAAAAGAAAATGTTGCATTTTATGGATTTACTAAATGGTGGTTATTATTATGCCTAAACATAAGCGTGCCAGTACACACCAGTCATTTTCTGTCACTCAAACAGTATCATGGTGCCACAGATTATGGGTTTGGTTCCGATATCTTGATTTCCTCCTTGTTACATTTTATTATTAAGTTTTGGTGACAGTGGCTCTGCAATAAAGACACTACTGATGATGAGGAATTAACCATAAATCAGAACATTTTAAAGCCTCAACCACAGCAAGGAAAATTGCGACAATTCACAAATGAAGGATGCTCTAACAGTCTATATTGTGTTCCACATGAAAAATAACTGATTTGTGATTATCATGCTGACAAATTTGGGTTCGTTTGGTGAAGACGTTACAAAGTCAGTATAAATGTGAAATATTGAATCTACAGAGCAGACATGTTTTCCTTTCTGATATATGTAAAAGATTTTTTATAAAGCAGTTTAATGCTAAATCCACTTTCAATTTTAAGAATGCAACAGGAAGGCAAACTAAACAATGTGAGCTAAATAAACATACACTGTGCACAAAGATAATTCCACAGTGCACTAGAATATGTGCACGTTGACAAACCTTGGCTGGTTTATTCACTGCTGTACAGGAAGGAAGCAATTTTTTTGTACAAATGTCCAGGTTTTGGCTCGTGTGCCGCGGGTATATATACAATACATGAAAACACTGTCCACAAATCTACACATTGCTTCGACCCAATCAGCACATGAACATCCAGACTTGGTGCACAGGTACATTTTAAACCACTGAAGGTTAAGCTGCTCAATTCACTGCATTACTGAAAGTTATTCAAGGGGCCATTCTGCATATCTTACTTTTTGTTATTTAAATATATAGTCTGATAATAGACAGGAAAGTGCTGGGAGAGAGAGGGGAAAGACGCGCAGCAGAGGGCCATGGGAGGGCCACGGTTGCCCGCTCACCCACTGAGCCAAACTGGCGCCCTTTTTCCCTTTTTTTAAAATGACTTTTTACAACCCCAATTTTTCCAAAAATATTAAGAAAAAACAAGACACAAAGAAGGTCATTTCATGTCTGTTTCAGTTTAAACATGTGATTTGTGTTCTACGACAATAAAATATGGGTTTATGAGATTTGCAAATTATTGCATTCTGTTTCCATTTGTATTTTACACGGCAGCCCAACTTTTTAAAAATTGGACTTGTATGATTTTCTTCTAGGTATGGTATAGAAAGTGTGATATACTTTTTTGGTGATACGGCGATGAATCATTCGTGATTCATGCAAACTAATGCACACATGAAATGGGCATTGTCACTGTTGAAGTCACAAACAAAACGTGTGCGATGACCTTTGCAACATTATTAGAGAAAGGTGGAGCAAGGCAGTGAACACACAACTTCTGCAAACCAGGTTATAGAAAGTCTGATTCATTCCCCACCTTCTTCGCTCACAGCACATAATGGCCATAAACAATCTGACAGATCAGTGGAGAACATCTGAACAAAACTGGTTGAGAATAACCCTAACACATGTAATGGAGGTCAGCCATTCTTAACCTCAGCTCCCCATTACACATCCACTCAGTGAGCTATTTCTGCAGCAGTAGGTATGGGGACAAACACATACACACAAAAACAGAACTTAAAACGGATATGACAGGATTAACGGGTACATAATGGCAGGTGGTTGATAGCCTGGTTCCATTATTTCTTCCATCAACGGCTGCTTGGTGTTTGTATAACAGTCACGGTAGTAGCAGGTGCTTTTATTCTAAACCACAGGCCTTTGAGGTACATTTTAGTTGGCTCCGATAACATCCTGATATGCTTGTGATATTCATTAAAATAACAAAAAAATAATAACAACTCTGGTTATTGGATGTAGAATATCACCTTACAGTGTCAATTCAATTCATTTTTATTCATACGGGGAAAACCCCAACAATCACATGACTCCCCACCCCTCACCCCCCCAATGAGCCAGCACCTGGCAAGTGTAGGAAGGAAAAACTCCCTCTTAACAGGAAGAAATCTCTGGTAGAACCATGCTGCACCCGGTTGAGGGTGAGGGGAGGGAGACAGGACAAAAGACATGCTATGGAAGAGAGCCAGAGATTAATAATAATGATTACATTTAGAATGGTGTATGAAAAAATAAAGAGTGAAAAGAGTTGAGGGAAGAATAAATGCTCAGTGCCTCATGGGAAGCCCTCAGCAGCTGGAACATTTACCATTTCATGGTACAGGTCCCTCAACCTACTCCTTAACATAGAAAAAACAAGTTTCTGTTGACCCACAACCACATGAAACCAGTGGCAGAAGCACATGAAGGCAGAAATCTTTTAAATTAAGTAAATAATAAGTTGTTCAACTTTGATGGAAAATGTTTTGTTCACTCACAGTAAAAACTTATTGCAGGTTTAGGACAAAGGCCTGTGCAAGGGTTTCAATAATGACAGTTTGGTTTCTCATCACATAGAAGAAATTTGTTATTTTCTTCATGCACGCAAAGCAGAAAAGCACGTGCAGAAATTCTCTGTGGGAAATATTTATCACTAATATTAAACTGAAGCTAAATTTAGTTCATATTCAGCAATAGCGTTTAAGTCTAGAAGTCAAGAATAAGCCTTCACCTCTTTACTTGTCAATAGCTTCAGGAAATCTAATGCTGTAGTCCATTTGTAGTGGGAATTTGGAAATCTCAGCTTCGGAATCAGAATTTTCAACTGGGATGCGCCCTCAAGCCAGATTTCAAACTTGGAAAGTCACAGAAACTCCACCATCCCAGACGTCACAATTCAAGATAGGAGTAGTGCATGTAAACAGTAGCAATGCTGTAGAACTTGTAGCACTTACAAGACTCTATCTGTGAAGGTGCTGCAGTAGTGTCTTTGAGCACACAAGAAAAGGCATTTTGCATATTGTTAGTCATCGGGGGCGGCTGTAGCTCAGGAGGTAGAGCAGGTCACCTACTAACCGGAAGGTTGGCGGTTTGATTCCGGGCCGCATGCCAAAGTATCCTTAACATAAAACACTGTTAAACAATAATAAGTTATGAATGAACACTGTACTTGACTGATAATTACTACCTTTCAATATTTTGGACTTTGAATTAAAACATCAACAACAACAAAAACCTAATCTGGCTGTATTTACATGTATATAAAGTTTTGTATCAGCGGTTTAGCTTGGTAATTAAATCTTTCATGGCACTTAACCTTTTCTAGGGCACTCATTGAAATACTTTGAAATTCAAAATTTCAACCTCAGAGTGATATTTGAGGACAGAACAAAACTAAATTACTTCTGTGATATTTTTCAAAATGTTACCATATTTGGTTCCTTGCCCGTAAGTGGTGAAAAAAATTCAAAGTATACAAGAAAAATACACATATAGTGAAAGAAACGTGCACTTTAAAACATTACAGTAATAAATAAAAAATAGTGACTTGCCCTGTAAAGGTTTAAGTAATCTTCTCAGCTGCATCCAAAACTATTGCAGACTTTTCTAAATTATTAAAAGACACTTCTAATCTTTCCCTGGCTGACTGACTTTGTACGTGGTGTAAAAAATTTAGACACAGTTATCACAGGGATGTTTGTATTGTTAAAACAGAAACCTCCCACATGAACAAACAAGAACAATCATGATCAAATACGCTCTTTCAGTGCAAATATAAAGTTAAACCCAGTGCTGGACACACATGCACGCACATGCAAACTCAGGTCTGAGTGAAGATTTGACATAATGACATAATGAGTGATGAGACCTCGATGACGAATGTCGAACCGGATCTTTCATCCCCAATCTGTGATACTGCTGCCTGCAGAGTAAATGTATATAAAACAACAGGAACGTATGCGGCGCATGAATTACAGTGACCACACAGGTTAATGGTGAGCTGCAGAGAAAAGCATCTAGGATCACAGTGTCTGCACTCTGTGTTCATTTATCTAACAGGATCATCTGAGGGACAGCCAGCAGTGAGCACCACAATAAATACTCTTTGTTACTGTGTGCAGTCCATCTGAAGATGGAAATCTAGTGTGTGGTCCCCTAATTTTAATCAGCACTTTACAATGAGCATTTTCTCTTATTGCTATTTTGAAATGTATCCTTGATGACTCAACCTGCCCCAAATGCTGCTGGAACCTTTAAAACTGGTTTGAAAGTGAGTGTCCTTTATATGGCTTTCTGTAGACAAGATTAAAATTTGGAGCCCTTTGGGGTTTAGGAAAAAAATATTCAGCCGCTTAAACTGGGTAAGTGGACCTTTTAAATAAACCAAAAGGAAAAATGCTTTGGCGTTAACTATTTTTGAAGGGGAAAATGTTATTTCTGTGATGACTGAAGTCCCAAAATAATAACCCCAAATAATTAACTAATCATTAATATCCCAAATTTATTTACAAGTTCAAAGACACTTAACTTCTGTTTATGTGTATATGTAATATCATTTATGCACACGTTACTGTGCAGAGGACATTTCACTGTTACTAGGCTGCCTCTTGTTATATTTTGTTAGTTGGAAAGGTTACCTCCTTTCATTTTTGCAAGCACCCATGCTCATAATAATGACACAAAATCCACTACTGGAAACACTTTGAACATAATCTATAAAGATTAGAGCTTTACTAGCAGCAAAATTATAAAAAGGCTCTAATGGAGAAACTGTGATTCTGTGTGTCACAGCTCAGCTGTCAGTGGTGGTGAAAAGAACAGATTGTGAGTTAGTGTTAAGTCCTCCTCAGTCCTGTTATTCTGTCCCAACTATCTGTTATCTTTTCTCCGTGTGCATAAACGTGCACATCAGTCACATTTTGTGGATGCACTTGTTTGTTTGTTTTTTCCTGCTGCTGTGGGTATCTCTATGAAGTCGTATGAATTTAATAAACTCAGAACAAAAGGCCTACAAACAACAACTTAAGCAACTATTGAAGGTCCTCAAACAGCTGTGTTCTCAAACGTGGATTAAATTAATTAATCTTGCTAATAATTTGTTACAAACAATCAATCATTGTAATTCTTATGATCTTATTTCAGTGCTTTGGTGCACCTTCTGGTGCGTAGTGCCCTGAAGACAGTGCATAATGTGCCTGTATGTAGCAGTGGTGCTGGATATGTAGTTGGATCTGTAAGCTTTTAAAATCAGTGTCAAAAAAGGGACTCTCTACTTCAATAACTTACAGTCATATGAAGAAGAAGGTACGCCCTCTTCCAATTCTAAGGTTTTACATGTAAGACCATAATAGTAAAAAAAATCTGGTCCTCGGCAGGTTCTAAAATTAATTAAATACAGCCTCGGATGAACAAGAACACTTGAAGTGTTTAAGCACACTCTTCCTGCTTCCATAGGAAAGGTAAGTAGCAGTCAAGTACGGCTAATCAAACACAGGTGATTAATTGATGACCAGCAAGTGTGACCACCTCTATAAAAGCAGAGGTTTGGGCAGTTTGCTTGGGTGGAGCATTCAGGTGTGTGCCCGTGCAATGCCAAGGAGGACAGTCATCAGCAGTGATCTTAGAGAAGCAATTGCTGTTACCCACACAATCTGGGTAGGGTTATAAAGCTGTTTCCAAATAATTTGAAGCGCATCATTCTACTGTGAGAAAGATTAGACACAAGTGGAAAACATTCGAGACAGGTGCCAAAATTCATGTTGAATGTCAAATTTTATGACAGTACAATTAGAAAAAGATAGACCCTGGGCAGGTTGCCAGTCTGTTGAAGGGCAAATATAGTGAGACAGACAACCATTCACACTGACACCTATGGGCAATTTAGAATCACCAGTTAACCTAAGCTCACTAACTGCATGTCCTTGGACTGTGGGAGAAAATCCACACAAACAGGAGAACATGCAAACCCCACACAGAAAGGCACCAGCCAAGGTGGACTCGAACCTAGGCTCTTCTTGCTGTGAGTTAGCAGTGCTAACCATTGTGCTGCCCTCTTATGTTTATGTCAAAAGCTATGACAGTGCATTATATGTCATGCATAGTTTTGCATTAATGTTGGGAAGTGGGTGTTTTCATTGCCATGGTTTCTACACTTACACATGCACAACCTCTGCCACACAAGTGTAAGCATCAATAATTACACATATGCCTCTCTTTTTTTATACCTATAGCTAATGATAACCCTGCTCAGACTCAAAAACCACACAAATTAAATACACCATGCATGCCTGGGTCCTTGTTTGTAACTGATGACAGTGGAAGCATGTCCATCTGAAACAAGGTCAGTGCCAGCAGCCCATAGAGTGATTTAATCAGATTCAGGTTGTGAAAGAGGTTTAGCCTTACGAACTCCAAATGCTGGTGTGGAATTTTTTATGTGGGAAAAATCACATTAAATATTTTAATAGTAATGTTTCAGGTTGAAATTAATTGCTTTAAGTCTAATCAAAAATGCTCTTACTTAGAGATTTTTTTTGTATCTAATACACTTATTCACAAACTAACTAACTTAGCTCTTTAAGAAAACAGCTAGTTTCAGGATGTCATATTTTTTTCTAAAACAAAACAAAAAAGAACTGGCTGCAAGGTGGTTCAATTTTTTGGTTTGTTTTCTTTTCGTTTTTTTGCTTAGTTTTTTGTCTTTTTCTGTGCGTTGACTGATTACAAGGTACATTAAAATATACCTTCAAACTGCAAACAGAATAAAATTATGTGACATTTTCAAACAGTTGTCCAGTTGATTATACATATATATCCCATATTGGCTTCTCTTCATTGGCTCTCTGTTAAATCTAGAATAGAATTTAAAATCCTTCTCCTCACATACAATCAGGCCCCATCTTATCTCAAAGACCTCATAGTACCGTATCACCCCAATAGAGCACTTTGCTCTCAGACTGCTGGCTTACTTGTGGTTCCTAGGATACTTAAGAGTAGAATGGGAGGCAGAGCCTTCAGCTTTCAGGCCCCTCTTCTGTGGAACCAGCTCCCAGCTTGGATTCAGGAGACAGACACCCTCTCTATTTTTAAGATTAGGCTTAAAACTTTCCTTTAAGATCAAGCTTATAGTTAGGGCTGGATCAGATGACCCTGAACCACCCCTTAGTTATGCTGCTATAGGCCTAGGCTGCTGGGGGGTCCCATAATGCACTGTTTCTTCTCATTCACCTTTATTTACTTGTTTATACTTCACTCTGCATTTAATCATTAATTATTATTAATCTCTGGCTCTCTTCCACAGCATGTCTTTTGTCCTGTCTCTCTCCCCTCAGCCCCAACCAGTCACGGCAGATGACTGCCCCTCCCTGAGCCTGGTTCTGCTGGAGGTTTCTTCCTGTTAAAAGGGAGTTTTTCCTTCCCACTGTTGCCAAGTGCTTGCTCATAGGGGGTCATTTTGACTGTTGGGTTTTCTCTGTATTATTGCAGGGTCTTTACCCACAATACAAAGCGCCTTGAGGCGACTGTTGTGATTTGGTGCTATATAAATAAAACTGAATTGAATTGAATTGCACTGAAGTTAATCATAAGCAGTAAAACAAAAGACAATATAAAACTTACTAATCATTTAAGTAGAGCTGAAACAAAAGTAAACAATACTAAGTTGTCCTGCTGCAGTGACTTCATTGTATTACTACAATATGTCCTCTTATCAGCATGCAGAGCTGGCACACTGTACTTTTTTGAGATCAAAATCCTCCTCTCAGATTTCTAGTTCAATTTGAACGAGAGACCCCAAAATAGGTATGCACTGAGATTAACACCCTCTGTCAACAGGTTTTGCCAGTGGCTGAATTTAATTATACACTTTGGGAAAAGCTGTTTTAATCCTGTTTAACTTTGTGCTAAAAGTCACCCTCTGTGAAAAGTGAGCTCAGATGGGGTACACATGTGTGGAGATTTTCTTGGATAATGGTTAAAAAAAAAGGGGGGGTAACAATATGTTTACTCCAGAGGACTGTCTGTACATTTTATCAGCCAATGAGACCAAGTCTATTCAGTGCAACAGATCTCAAATGGACTCATGGCATGGTTTCCTCTATTTGTGCCCTCTTCAGCTGTGGCTTTCATCCCTCACGTCCAATTACTAGTGGTGCATACAACCTCCACATCAAGTATCTTTTTCACAGGCTCTTGTAGAAGGGTTCATGTCATGCAAACTGAGCAACAAGACTTTTGTTTATTTATGATGGCAGTTTGTGTTTATGCAGGTTGTTGTAAATGCCTGGGATCTTGCTTGTATATGTATATAAATATATTCATGGACATATGCTATGCCTGTATGTTTGAGCCAGTTCAAACAAGCTGTGCCACAGACCTACTTAGCAAAGTTATAAAAATGTGCTATAACAAATTATCTTCTGCTTTTTTCCCCCCTCACTTTGAAAAACAGTTTCACAGCATTTAGTGGACTAGCACTCAAAGGCAGTTAATAACCATAAGTGTAGTGTATTTGAAAATGCTAGGAAAATAATGAATTTTAAAAAATCAATATAACTGTAAAAATCTTGTAGGTATATTCACCCACTGATGACGACAGAAACCCCTGACTTAAAATACTTCAAATTTAAAGTTACACAACTGTGGGAAATGTGCACATTCGCTTTCTTGCGGAGAATTAAGTAACTTTTACACCGTATTTCTGCGCTTTTCTTTCTCAGCCTAACGCTGCATGAGAATGCTAATGTCTCATTTAGTGGGATCAGCCATTAAAAGGTCTTTACCCAGCCAGCTCCCTGTTATCAAGTCTGGGTAATGTCTCATGTGAGAATTTCACAGGCAGTTGTTTGGTGCCATCCCTCGTCTATCCAAATGGAATATTTCCAGTGAGTGAGTGAGAACACTTCTGAAGCAGAATATTTCCTGTTGTGTCCTACATGTGGGAAAAGGAAACTCTGGAGAATGTCCTGACCTGATTCTTCAACAAGCTTTACATCTTAAGCTTTACTTGTTTGCCACACACAGAAGATAATTTAATGACTGAAAGGGGGGATAAAAATTTACCCTTTAAAAGCGCCAGTAACCGAAACAACCTACCGGCGCGTTTAAAGCTAACTAACGTGGCACATGCATAAAACATTAAATTGTTTGAGATTATTTTTACCTTTTGGTTTCATAGAGGTTTAGAAAAAATAACGCCGAGCGGTACTGGGTGTAACGTGTTTCATTGTAACACATTTACAACAGGTAACAAAAGCAGTGATGCAGTCAGGTTTGTAGCATTGCAGCCTCCATTTCGGCACCTTTACCTGTTTCCACAGTAGAATACCTCCGACCTTAGCATCATTCTGTGACGTCTTTGGGCTAGTTTTCAACTAGATAGGATTTGTGCTAAGGGTTCATACTGTTAACTAGTACTTACAGTATGCGCCAATGCATCTAAGGCTATGTCGCAGGATAATGCAGGACATCTTCCTCTTCAGTACTACTGCAATCTCCTCAGACAACCCGCAGATTCAAATCCAGATCCTTCTTGCTGTGAGGTCACATTGCTAATCACAGCACTGCCATGCCTTTCCAGCATCAGGGAACAATACATTTTGATTGTTCAGAGGCTCTTTCATTCAAATAAGCTTATAGTGTAAGACCCAATGGAGCATAACCTCATGAAAAATGTAATTTTCATGTAGATAAATACAGTATGGGTTTTTTTTTTTAATTATTTGAAAGATTACTCGTCTGTGTACTTGTCAGTGTACCTGGAATGGACAAGTTGACTGTCTGATGACAACCAAATAAAATTTAGTATTAAAATACAAAGACATGTTTGCATTTTTATACCATTTACATAACAGTGTCTATTCAATTTTGTAGTAGCCTGAAAAGATATCTTTTCACCTTTCATTTTTCAAACAAATTTAGTTGTAAAGGAGTGTCTTTTTAAAGGCTGTCACTGCCGGATCAGAATCACCCCAGAAAACAATGTCCATGAATATCTTGTGCTTTTCTTTTTTTTCTTTTTGAAGAAATACATCAGGTGCACCAGTAAAATCTCCTGTATTCTTAATATTATGTTGCTTGTCCTAACAAATAAACACACTAGGAAGCAGATGGAGCATTACTGATAAAGAAAGAGAGAAAGCAGAGCAGAAATAGAGAAGTATCTAGAGGAGGAATAGCCTCTCTCATTTGCGTAAAGAGGATAATTGGTGGCTGACCCTCTGATGTCCATCAACCTCTGCTGAATAGCGAGGTGAGAATGACTAACAATGTTCTACCGCATCACAAGCTATAAAGCGCACTGCAGTTCACACTCACACTCCCACAAATTCTCATACACACACATTAAAACCTGTAACCTTGCATACAGAGTCTTATTTGCATGTGTAGTACCCACTCACTGGAGTCATCACTCACTAATGCCTGTAATTAGGGCTCTTTGATCAGGCTGGATGAGTACTCTATAAGTACACTGAGTAGTAATAAAAGAGGTGTTGTAGCCATTTGTCGTGTGTGTGTGTATGGGGGGGGGGTCATGCATTTTATTTACTGATGTATTTTTTCTTTTTCTCATGCTGTAAAAAAAAGTTAAACTGTCAGAATTTATAAACTGAAGTGCTTTTCTGCAATCAATTTTAATATGCAGTGACTGGATCATGTGTTTTATAATGTGAGGTGATTTTCTAAAGTCATGGAAATCTTCCTGGTATATAATGAAATAATGTGTGTTTGTGTTTGTGTATCAATCAAAGGGGAAATCTGGTACATTTTGAGAAAAACAACAAAAAAAACAGCCATCATAATGCGGCATGTTCTGTATTTTTAAATCTCTTTATCCTGGATAACAAGTCCAACAGGAAGCAATATTACACCAAGACATTTTTTTTTTCCTGTACTGTATGTGCACTGTGGGTGTTGGCGTCAAACAGCAAGAGCTTCTCTGTACACATCATGCAGATGACACATAGGCCTGATCAAACATTCTCCAATGGGAAAAAACTTATGCTAGCAACATACCCTAATTCCAAAGTAAACCAAAAGCTAAACCCAACTATCTCCATGAGCTGACTCTTCTCTATGTTGACTTCTTTGTCTCATTGAGACAGATGAAATCCTAACTGGCTGCTCTGTAAGTCGGTAAAATTCTCCAGATGACCAGTTTGTCTCTGGACGTATCTGATGAGGCATCAGTTGCAGATGGGAAAGCCGATAATCACTGGAACTGCTTGGATTTACAACCAGACACCCAAAACGTCAGCCTGATTTGCAAGATAAGCTAGAGAAGAAAAAAAATTCTGCTAAGTTTCTATGGTCTATGTTAGAAATTACATGTTTTACACAAATGTATGTGCTTTTTTTTCAGTAAAAGAATAATTTATCACAATGATAAATGTGGTCAAATTTAGAATATGTGCCCTTGACTCCCCCAACTTTCCATCTAACCTGATTTTCAGGTCAGACTTTAACCTGCCAAACAATATGGCCCCAATAAGGCCCCAATCGGCCTCAGCTGTGGTTCTGAATTTAGTGCTGGTCAGCAATCATTAGCAGGGTAACAACTATACCAGTTGTAAAGGTAAACATAACCTTCTGGGCCAAATATCATTATGCTACCATTTAGGCTGGGAGTTGGTGCGATGATGAAATGCTGGTTACTGCTGCATAGTAGATGTGAGAAAAAAAGATGCATGAAGCACAGGCAGACACACCTGCAGATGATTGTCAGAAATATTACCTGTGCTCCTATAGTACCTCAGCAGTTTTTTTTTTTTTTTACATCTTGGTCAGTCTCTTGTTGAGCTTTGGCCATATTACTGAACCGTCGGCCTAAGTGACTACCATCACTGCAGGATTAATAGCACAGTTAAAATGTATCTCTGTGTTGCAGCAGTTTAATACATTCATTAAAATAAAAAAGCCACTTAAATTGTGTTCAACTTTTTTATTTTTCCTTTTAATTTAGGCCTTTTCATTTGACACTGCTGAGAGTTTTAAGGCAACAGGGTTTGAAATTGCCTCTACTTTCCAGTGACTTTGTCACTGACTCGCAGTCAGGCACAAAATTAACAAATCTGCATACAGCACCTCCTACATTAACATTTCGGCTCAACTGAATCTGTTAGACAAAATAAATAAAAAACAATGTAATTTTTTTTTTTTTTTTATCACAACAGGGGCTTTAGACTCAGCTTCCTGCAAATTTCTAAGCCAAAGTCCCAGCATGCTTAGAGAATCATTAGACTGATAATTGAACAGGCTTACAAGGCTATTATTGCTTTTAATGCTTCCATAGCAGGTTGTCAACTCTTAAATCACAATGGACAGATGACTAATTTTTCACATTGGGGTTAGGTGGCCACTGGTGTTGATTATTAGACGGTGACTCACAGTTCCCTGAGGTGAAATAAGTGTGATGTACCTCTAATAATAAAAACAAATTTTGTTATTATTGATGTTCACTTTGTAGACAGGCATTACTGTAAGAGGACACAGAGGAGTTATACAGTCATTCAAGAAAAGCAGATCAAAAGATATCTTTTGAAAAGATGCATTCTTTTTATGTTTGAGATACAAACTCATCAGCACTGGATACTGTGCTGGTGTCACTTTAGCTATGTACCTTGAGTACCAGTCATATATTATATTATGCATCAGATATAACCTTAACAAAAGGACATTTAAAGGGTTTATTGCGGTACTTGTCAAGAAATACTTTTCCTGTGAAACACTGGTAGTGTGTCTAAAGCTGCATGGTTGATAATACAGTACATGTGTCATATATGATGACTGGATCATTCAGAGCTTTGAGATTTATTAACCTCAGAAAAAGAAGCTTGTCAAAAACCATTTAGATACATCTCATAGCTTTCACCATCCATCAGGTTTCTTCTCTTTTTATGTTGGTTGAAGAATTAAAAAATAATAATTAATAATTTGTGCTCAAATATGAGTACATATTGTAGAATAAGGCCCTTAATATGCATATGCAATAACACTGAAACAGGTCGTTGTTGCCTGGGAACATATGGGCTGTGATCGGTTACTCGAGTAACCGATCACAGCCCATATGTTAAATGAACATATATATTTACTAGTAGGAAAAGGCATAAATGAAAGCAGCATCTGCGGCGCTAGAGAGGAACGCTGCCTCCATCTGCTGAAGGACGATGAGTACTACAGTTTTCTAAATGAGGAGTTAAAACATGAGCATGAGAGAAAAAAAATGTGAAGAAAAAATAATTGCAGCTCCTCTGCTGATCTTGATTCATCTTCATCTTATTTTGAAAAACAAAAACATGACAGGTTTGTCACCTAAACTATACAGAGTATGTTTTCATAAAGAAAATTTCCTTCTGACAGTTCTGTGTTATCTTTATGTATCATTTAATTTCTGCTCTTAGACACTCACCAATTTAAACCTCCACAACTCCAAGAAGGAATGGTTTGAATTTCTTTTACTGAGGAAAATAAAAGGATATAATGCAAAACTATATTCCTGTTGTTTTTTTTTTAGTCTTGGTTTAGATTAATCATTACTTTTCCAGAAGTTTGATGGAGAACAATGCAAAGGACAACCTCATTCTTTCATAATTTTCCGAAATTACCCAAAACTACACATTTTGTGCAAACCTATAATTAATTCTTTATGTTTAAAAATGTAGTGTGTATGGAGAAAATATACAATCATTTTGGTACAGCTGTCATATATTGTTAGGACCGCCTGTGATGAACCGCGCTTCATGCATGGGCATTCGTGGAAAACTGCATTGCAGAAGGAGCGATCGCAAAGATAAACTTCCTTATCCTTGTGAAAGAAAAACTATTAAGCTATGATTTAAAAGCTATAGTTTAATTTTGAGTAATTTAGAGCTGGATGAAAAATATTAATTTTGTTCTTTAATTTGTATAGTATGATGTGCACCAAATCATCTGCTGACCACAGACATCAGTACCAAAGTGTCTCGTCATTCTACAAGAGAGAAAACTCATTCTAAAACTAATTATGAATGCTTTTTCTCATGGATTGTTAACTTTCTTGTCTCTACTCTTTTTCTATTTCTCTCTTTCTCACCACAGGGTTTGGGCTGCTGGGTGACAGCAGCTATCAGCAGCAGGCTGAAGAAACCAGCAAACCGATGTATTTCAAAGGAAACCTGTGCGCCTCTGATTCAGGGGAAAAGGAAGAGCTATATGTACATCGGCTCACAGTTGCCTGTGTTCAGGCCAACAGGTTCATCCCACCTAAGGATTTTATTTACGACTCCCCTCTTTAGTGCATATATGATCAAATAACTGCATCTCTCCTCTGATAAGATTTTGGGATGCATCACATGCTCATCAGTTTTTCTGAAGATATTATAGAAATGTTCACCCTAGAACCCGATGCATCACCTTTGGACATCAGTATCCTGATATTTGAAATAGCTGTATGAATTCTCTGTGAAGCTTACAAAATATAGCATTTCCACTATTTGTTGGTGTTGTTCAAGTTAAATATCCTTAAACACATTAAATGGGCAAGCACCCAACAAGCTAATATTCATACTAAAAAAAAAAAAAAGAAAACTAAAAAGACATGTAAACAATAAAATAAAAGCAAACCTACTTTTGAAACTAACCATGCATAAAATGAATTGTTAAAAATATAATGCAATTAAACAATAATATGCATAAGTGGAAATTTCCAAAAAAGAGAAGAAAAAAAGAAACAATAACAGCAAAAACAGACATATTAGTTTGTTATGTCATTCTAATCTCAGTGCATGTTCATGTGAACCAGAATAAAAAGTTATGTTTGTTGGAGATTTATTTAAGGTTATTTGATGGTCAAGTCCTGCTTAAGTTATGTTGTTGGGGTTATAATGAGATAAATAACAAAACATATTGTGTAAGTTCTTTATGTGGTTTATGTTTGAACATCTTAATTTAATTTAAAGTAACTAGTTACTAAAGATGTCAGATAAAGTTTTCCCACCTTAATATTTTTTTATTTTAAAGAAACAATCAATTACTTTGCTTTAAAACTGTTTATGTCATCTGATTTAGGGCTTTGTATGGCTTATCTATATGTTTTTCTGTTATTGGTCCACATAAGGAGGAGCACCTGACTCTGGGCTAACAGTTTTTATGATTATCAGGGCTTCTATTACAAAAGGCCAGCCTTCCGAGCTTGTGCTGTGGGTTTCTCAGTCTGACATACCTCCTTTCCCTTTCACCTTTTTTTGTTATCATGGCAATGTACATAAATGCAGTTTCACTGCACATGGATTCAAAATATTTTTGTCATTATACTATAAAGCAAGAAAATGATTGGAAATATACAAATGAGAATAAATCTGATGTAAAATGTGAAATCACATTACAATTAAAAGATAAAAAGGTAGGCAGTATTATTAGAAGGCATAGCATGCATTTTCATTGTTATGCAGATGATACCCAGATTTATCTATTGATGAAGCCAGATGACACACACTAATTAGTTGCTGTCTAACCAGATACTTACTCTGGATGACATTACCTTGGCCTCCAGTAATAATGTGATAATCCTGAGGTCATTTTTGACCAGGATATGTCTATATTAAATAAATATGTAGGACTGCTTTTTGTATCTGTGCAATAACTCTAAAATTGGAAACATTTTGTCTCAGAGTGATGCTGAAAAGCTAGTTCACATATTTATTACTTCTAGGCTGGACTATTTTAATTCATTGTTATCAGATTAGCAGAAACCAAACCAGGCAGTGTGGTGATTTTAATGGCACCCCGACTCTCAACAAAGTCACCAGAGTCCAAACATCACCACACAGGATGGTCATAAGAACCCAAGTGGCCAGAGCTCAGAGACCCCAAGTGGCTGCAACCTACATCAAAGGCAAAGTAGTAGTGGACATTTGTGTGCCAAGGCAGAAACATGCAGGAAGGTCTCCACCAGTGCCTGGGGCCCTCGTCA